>WPIO01000004.1:8102500-8342500 GCA_009760855.2 Cristatella mucedo | reverse complement strand
TTCAGGCGCTTTACATATGCCTCGGGGCTCGAGGCATAGCCCTGTTCCAGGGATGCATTCTATTCCGGACCATAATTGATTGTTTTGAGTATTCTAGATCCATGCAATTGTGTCCCAAGTACGCCGTTCACACTTAAGCTAATGTCTTCACCACTGTCATGCCTGCACTGATGGCAGCCGGCAAATGGGACGTGGGTTTGGCCAAGCGTCCTCTTACTGCTGAGCTGTATTAGAGCATATCTCATTGTGCCTTTTAAGGTCAGCCCTGGCGTCACCAGCTTGCCTCCTTGCCAGTAACACTGTTGCCATCCTTAAGTCATCTCGAGCTGGCGGCTAGCTCCTTCGATGTTGTAGCTGGGTGGCTACGATCAGCTTGGTAACATTGAGGACGGATACGAATTCATTTGGAAGAGTCTTCAGACCGAGGGGCCCGACGCTGCCAAGAACAGGCCACCACTCATGGGTTCGTGCACTGCGTCGGCTATCAAACATATGTTGCTTGTCTGCTTTCCTTCGTGTTTTGTCACTGATGACTGTCACTGATGATTTCCTTTTCTTTGTACCTGAATCTGCTTTGTTTGCTTTCTCTTTCGTACAAATGTGTACAGTCATCCCTCTCCACTTTGCTTTTCGACTTTTGCGGCTTCACCCTATCGCAGTTTTTTCAAATATATTTATTTAAAAGTTGATCGAGTTAGTGAAAATGGTACAGCATGCACTCGATTGTCTGAGTCAACTAGACATCCCTGTATTACAATTAAAATTGAAATTAGTGGACACATGGTCTGTGGGTCTATGTATTCGAGGTACCCCCCCCCCCTGCAAATCTTTCAATGCCAGGTGCCGCTGCTCGACCGCTCCCTGTGTGTGGACAAGAAATTTTTTCGAAAAAATTGGATGTGATGAAACCAAGCCAATCAGAGTGTGCTGTTCACTAATTGGCTATCCTATCTTCTAAATGTGCAATTAAATGTACAATAATAATAAGATATTTGTAACGTTTAATATGTCTTATTTTGTCTAATATATTGGGTAATATAAGTGTAATGATGACTAGAGGGTGTTATTTCGTGTCTAGAGGGCTCTAATAGTGTTAAAAATTGTATTTAGACGGTCGTGAACACAGGTTTTTCTATACTCCAACTACGAAAATATTTGATTTATAAATAAAAAGAATCCTACTTGGTAGAAATTCACATTTATTGCCGTTGGGTCTGGAACTGACTAACCTCGATAAACGGGGGACGACTGTACACAGTATTTAGAATGCCGAGTGGTACCATTGGCGTGTTACTAGTGTCGGTTCAGCATAAATTGCATGCATTGTTCTGGTGGATATTTCGGCAGCTTTTTATGCGATTGATCAACAAATTTTTGAGCACCTGTCGTCTTGCCAGTGCATCACGGGCATCAGTGCATTGCAATGATTTGGGTCATATCTCGGTGGAAGAATTCAGAGAGTGGATATTAATGGAAACGATCATCCAGTTAGCCTTTGACTGATTGGGTGTCTTAAAGATCTATTTTAGGTTCACTCTTTTTTTGCAGTTGATGCTCTCTGCCTCTTGCTGTTGTAATCGACAAGCACAATCTAGGCTTCTATTTTCATGTAGACGAAGTGCTGCTGTGGGTGAGCTGTGCTGCTTCCTTGCCTTGTTCTGTTATGCTTCTATTCCTTCTGGTATCTCGAACTCTCGCAGCTTCCTGGCAGCATGTATTGCATAATTCAGTGATGACGAGATGTTACCCGAGAGGGGAGGCATCAAGGGTATACCTCTAGAGTAGTGAACGGGCTACGATGAGGAATAATCCTCTTCATTATTTCAGGGGTCTGTTTCTTCTTTGCATTCTTCTGAGCCTACTTTCACAGAAGATTGACTCCTTCTCCAGAGCTAGGCTCTGTATGACCTCCAGTAGGGATCACCCCTCTTAACCCCTTTGATGTCCCATTATTGAACACTGTAGTTCTACTCTCCTCTGGGGTGAGGGTTACTTGAGCCCATCGTGGGCTTATAGAAGGTCTTCGTCAAACCTCTGTCTATGGTTTATTGGTCACAGTTATTTTAGGAATTTACTTTACCTTCCTTCAATTGGGAGAGTACGATGAGACTTCCTTCTCCTTAAGGGATGGGGCTTATGGGTCAGCCTTCTTTGTTGCTACTGGATTCCATGGACTTCATGTCCTTATTGGGACTACCTTCTTATCTGTATGCCTCCTTCGTCTAAGGTTATACCATTACTCTAGGAGGCACCACTTCGGATTTGAAGCTGCTGCCTGGTATTGACACTTCGTGGGTGTAGTTTGACTTTTCCCATACACCTTTATTTATTGATGAGGAAGATAAGAGTTCTACTGAGAGCTGGAGTCGCAGCATTAGCTTTTTTACTTTTGCAGTTAGAAGTCTGCAAAATTTTGGAAATTGAATGCCAATAAAACCAACTTACTAGTTATGGGCAAACCAAGTGTTGCTCAGAAATTGAGAACCCCAACTCCAAATTGGCTCTACCAGTATATCTCCTATGACCTCTGCCTGGCATCTGGATGTCCTGTTGCAGAATGACTCGTCACTAGACGAACGTGTCAGCTCCACAGTCCAGTCTGCCTACTTTCACCTGCGTAACATCACACAAATTTGGGCTTGCCTAGATAAAGACACCACAGCTAAGCTGTTCCGTGTATTTGTGACAACCAGGCTAAACATTTGTAACTCAGTACTTGTAGGTCCTCCGGCCCATGCAATAATATGCTTTTTTAAGTTAGGGCAAGACTCTCCAGCGATGCTTATCTGGTGTAAAGCTTGCAGCTGCCACCCGAGTGCTCACTGCTCACCAATCTGCATCACCACCATCATGGTCTCTTTTTTCTCTGACTTCAGCCTATCTATCCGAATTAATTTTGCATCAGGCCACCCGCCCGCCGCACCTGCCCTCGGTCTTCTCGCTTTGGTCGATTACATGTGCTCTTAACGAGCTTCAAATCCCTCGGAGGCTGCTTCTTCAGTTGCTGTGCTCCTAAAGCTTGAAACTCACTATCGACTGACATCAGGTCATCTGACCGGACGACATTCAAAAAGAAGCTAAAAATCTACATGTTTGTTACCTTTGCGTTCCTACTGCACAGCGTGTGCATTGTCAGAATGAAATGTTCTATTGTGCGGTCGTGTGTTTCGAAAGTGCGCCCCTCGGGACGAAAGCCAAAAGCTTTTTTTATAGTGCCCCAATGAGCTTGCATCTTTTCCTGTATGCTTCGCTGGCCTGTGCGTGATTATGTGCGAGCCACTAATCTGGGTCCCAGTCACCAGATGGCCGTGAGTCGTATGTGCGCTTTTGCATGCGTACCTAATTAGGACACCTTGCGCTTTTCATCGACTATTGGTCGTTGCTTCTCTTGCAGGACTTGTAAAGTGCTTCAATAGAGATTGCATTCTCCGAGATGCTATGCAAAAGAATTGGCAGCCGCGCAAGCCTTTGGCCCATGCATCGGGGATGAACGCCCTAGCTCTGATTTTAACTGCCTCACTGAGTTTGCATGCCTGAGCTTCTGTCCAAACCGTGCAACCTGCAAAAGATTAGCGGTCGTGATTGGGATGTTAGGTCTGGGATTTGTGATAGGGATTGAGATGTTAGGTCTGGGCTTGGTGGTAGATATATGGACGTTAGGTCCGGAATTGGTGGTAGAGATTGGGAGGTTATGTCTAGCTGGGTGCTTTCGCACATCGAAGGAGCTTGGAAACCTGAGCAGATCTAAGAGCAGCTGTCTAGAGCATCTGTGACTAGCGTTAAATCGGTAATTTCAAAATGCAGCGACCGAAGGCTATACGTCGTCGTGGGACTGAATGCCATAAAAGTCTCTGCCTAGTAATTGTTGCACAACCTCCGATATAACAAGTCGGTGCTCTACTGATTGAGCTATCGAAGGCTACTCATCTGCCTTAAAAAGCCTAGGCTTTCAAATTTACACTTGCATGCTTCGAGCCGAGCCCCGTGTACTGAGTGAAGGAGCGTTTGTGTTTGTGATTCCAAATCGCATGCCAAGCTGCAATCGTTAGGATCGCTGCGCGCGACTTTAAAGCCCCGAAGTGACCACATTTGCATGCTGACCCTGTGCATGTCACCCCTAACCATATTATTCATTTTGTTTGTTTTTCAAGCATGATTTTACTTACCATTCAATTTGCATTTCCCTTTGCAGCAAATGTATAAAGCGCCTTGAAAGAGATTAAGTTCTCTGAGGGTGCTTTATCAAGTGCATTATTATTGTTATTATTATTATTATTATTAAGTGTGTGGGGCAGCTTTCTCGCTAGCTCAAACGCCAGAGACCCTGGACCGGGAAACAGAGGCTGCTCGATCGTTTCCAGCTAGACTCTTTTGGCATTCAGTCAACGATGGGCAGCCTTCAGTTTGTATTTTGGAGATAGTTATTTAAATTTCTGTTCAGTATTATTGTACTGCTTCTGTGTTGATTAATAGTTCTTGTAGTGCATTACTAATTTGCCTCCCATTCTGTAGCCAGGCTGACTGATGAATGACCTGTTTGCTGCTATTTTTACATGATAATTTTTTTACTTGACTTACCAATACTAAGGAAATAGTTTGAACTTCATATCGGAACCTTTCTGTTCTGTTACATCGTGGTAGTGGTGCACAAAGAAAGCAGGACTAAATGATGGCAATAGTAGTGGACTTGGGTAACAATGCTCGCAGGACTAAATGGTGGCTATAGTAGTGGACTTGGGTAACAATGCTCATTGATAGTAGCAAGTGATGCAGCAAGTAAATAATATATGCAGTCGATAACTGTTTAAATGAATAAATATTAGCTGATTGAATAGCCTCATTTGTATAGCAGTAGAAGAGCATTAATGGCTATCATCACCGTTTGCAGTTGGCAATATAGAGGATTGCCCACTGCAGGATTCGAACCCACGATCTCTGTCGTGAAGAGCGAGCACCTTACCTCCTGGGCTATTGCAGCTCTTTTGCTCCATTCCTAGCACCAGAGGCTCAATGGCCACAAGTCCTGTATATTTACAGTTTGGGCAAATCTTTTATGTACTCACATGCATGCAAACAAACACACACACACACACACACATCTTGTATGTGTGCCGTATCAAGAAAGCGTCATAGTTATTGGAAAGTGCATCTTCTCCCGTAAATGATCCAATGATGTTTTCAGGGTGGTTACTTTTTATTTTTTATGTGCATAATTCAGAGTCATACACTTTAACTTGAACAGCTGAATGAGATGACTTAATACTAATAATAATAACCCTCGTCACAATTTTTAATACTTCCTGTTTGTGGGGTTGCAATGGATACTACTATCCTCCATCTAAGTTCTGTTTCTTGCCAGCTGTGACAGAGAATCTCAACAAGACCTCTCTCCTGATGATGATATGGGAAGTCAATGGTCGTACTCTTCACTCCAGAGTATACCAGCGATTTTTCTTGGGGGGTCGGATCAGGGCTGCTGCTTGGCAACAGTGACACTGCTAGCATGGTATACCTGTGATCTGGGTCGTTGCCGAAAATTTCTCTCACCGTCCATGCGGTATGCTTTTGATTGCAGTGTCCTTTTCTCAGATGTCGGCCAACCTTCTCTTAGTGTAGCCATTTTGCTTGGAATTGTCCAGTTACTTCGCAAGGCTGAGAGCTTGCCTCCCTCGGCCAGTCTGCTGCGGCTTAAAGTCCGAGGCGACAGTCCTATCGTTGAGTGCGCTTTGTCTGCAGGCCTGACCGTGCCACTCGTGACCTCCGCAGCTGGCGAAAAGCTGGGCAAAGTTGCCGGTAATGCTGTGTGGCTAACGACGAGGACTTCGAGCCCGGGTGGAATAGCGCTGGTGCCCTACCTGAACGGCTTGGTCTTTGCCGACGTCACAAAATTTCTCAAGGCTCTGACGTTTGTACCCCTGAATGATATCAAGCAGGCTAGTGAGGTGAGTCGGGCGGTTTGGGAATGGTAAGTCGGAGTGACAACAATCTCATCAGCACATTTGACTCTGTCTACCACATCTGCTTCTGCCAATGCTTATACGAAAGATTAGTTTAACAGTATCCCAATTATGGTAGTCAGTTTCCTAATTTGATTTGCCTGAAGATTTGTCTTTGCCATTTTATTTAAGCTGGTAGTAGCATTACTTGCCCAATTGAATAAGCCGCATTGGTGTGTTAATGACGGTCCTGCAAAAGTCTGTGATTTTCGCTAACTCTCAGCTATGCTGACTGCTGGCGAAGCTATGAGCGATGCAAGAGAGCAGCAGTCAGCTCAGTATGAGAAAGAAGGCAGAGGATGGCTTAGTCTTAGGAATACCGTCAGTGCTTATTTGGTCCCATGCGTTAGAGGCCGCGATGCCGCTAGCTTGAATGCTGCAAAATGGACAGTAACTGCCGACATCTCGGATTATGTGTCTGCCGACCGTATTGCAGTTCATGTTCGATATCACCCGGAATTCATGAAACAGTACCTCTCTCACTTGCCTAGCTGTGTGCCTCAGCCGGTCGTCTGATATTAACCCTCTAGAATGACCATGAAACGATATCGACAAGCAACGGACGAGAGGTGTTCGGCCTACATCAGTAGTCGACATGTTTAGTGAAACTCGGGCTTCGTGGAATGTGTGACAGTAGAAGAAAGACAGAAGAAGCTGGTGCTAAGCTTCTATTCCTGGCCTATGTCTAGAAGCTTCTATTCCAGTCTAGAGAGGTCATGAAGAATTTTTGCCTGCCGACGTCACGTTAAACTTATACATACTAGCAGCACGTGTGCATATTTTTTAGGCTGTCAATAAATATTTTCACCTGCTGGGTGTAACCTGCTGGGCGTATTCCTGGTGCCATAGAAAACCCTCTGATCACCCGAACGAATACAGCCACCGCAGCATCGGCCATACTGCAAGGATTTTTGTTGCACCTTTCTCTCTCCCCTCTCTGTCTCTGTCTCTCTCTGTCTCTCTCTGTCTCTCTCTCTGTCTCTCTCTCTCTCTCTCTCTCTCTCTCTCTCTCTCTCTCTCTCTCTCTCTCTCTCTCTCTCTCTCTCTCTCTCTCTCTCTCTCTCTCTCTCTCTCTCTCTCATTGGTTAGCCTTAGTCATTTTGTGGCTGCCCCCTTCAATAATTCCACCCACGCAAAAGGACCACCAGAGGCAAGCATGGCTGAGAGCACCGAAGCCTCACGCTGTTGGTTGTGTGTTTGGCGATGAGACAGCAGTAATTACTGCTAGTTTACACCTCGTGGTGACATCGCGATGCATGCCCTGTACTGCCAGAGCCTGTCGTGTGCTGTAGCTTGCTGGTGGGCAAGCACCAGCAGCAGTAGCTGCTGGTGTAGCTGCTGCTTGCATTGATGAAGATGGCGACGGTGATAGTGAGGAGAAAGTTTTTAATGTCGGGCTTCGATCTGCTTGACCTCCACCTCCGTGAGCTGGTGTCTGCTTGAGTGATTAGTCTCGTTGATGGATTCGTACCTGTGTGCACTACTTTTTTGTGTTGTGATCGTGTAGGCTAGAGATGGCACTATGCCACATGTAAGCAAGCAGTCCCGAATAGATTGTTTGTGACTGACTTAAAAACACCCATTCCTTGACGGGTGATAAAATGAGAATTAATTGTTGAAAAAACTTTAATCTCATTGTGAAATTATGTGGTCCGAGAGCTAATTTTGAGATATTCTAGTAGGGTGACTTTGTCAATGACTACATGCAGTCATGAACAGCTTTAGAAAGGGTGTCCAGTAGCATTACAGACATATTATTAAATCCATGGGCAGACCTCAGCAGCATTTATTTACAAAGTATCTTGCATTTGTGGAACATGTTATGACAATTACAGCACCGCTTCGCGATACACTAGAAAATCTGCTAAGAGGCAGCAGCAACAGTGCAAGCTTTTACTGCAGCACTATCCGATTGGTCTTTGTGAGGTGAATTTGTGTCTATCTACTAATTCTTCTGTTAAACCTTACTTTGATATGGCGTGACTGTCTACTTAATCCGGATCGACATGTGTTAGTTTGCTACATTAACGTGGCAGCTCAGCCAGCTTGTTTACTCTTCCACCAACGTTGCCGTGGCAACCTCCACTAACGATTTGAATCGCTGCTGTGTCCTGCTTCTCCTAGCAGGGCCTGCCTACCCTTTGCACTCCATACATTACTTTTATTTGCAGGTGCAATCGAGGGAAATGCTGTCCTCTTACCTGAGCCGGCTTCTTAGTAATGTCTAATGGTACACGTAAGCCATACATTAGCAGCAGTTGGCAAGCTGTGCGTTCGTCATATTTTGTTGCTGATATAGGTTACCCTTGTTATCACAGGGATCCTGTCCAGATCAATCCTAGACTACCGAGGAGTGAATCTATGTGTGACTATCGGCTTCTCTTAAGGTGCAATCCATTGGCATGACGGTTGGCGATCTATCGTCTCGAACAAGAAATGATGGTAACCTAGGTACTGTCATTACGGTATGACACTCTCACCGATCAGTTCACAGTATGGAGAGGCTTCAATCGGGAGGTAGCAAGCGAAACATGGAACTTGCTGCATTCCTTATGCAGCACATTTGCAAGTAACTGAGGAGGCAGGTTGCAAGCTGGCCTATTTCGTTACCTGCCAAACTGTTGTTGGCTCTGTGAACGAATGCTTCAGATCTTTGGGCACGTTTGCTTTGTAAACTAAACTTGTATATATACCATGTATGTGTACTTGAAAATATATGCCTCATTAACAAATGACTGAAGCCTATTAAACCTTCGACTTGATATTTAGTTGTCTTGCTCAGAAATGCTCCCATCAGTGTTAAGATAATATAATCAACCCCGATCACCTGCTCAGAAGCAACACTTCCTCTGATCTCCGTGCACAAATTCAATTCAGTTGAACTATCTATTATAGCCACTTGTCCATGTTACACTTGTTATTTATCCCTTGGCTAATGTTGCACGTTTAAGTGGCTGTACGTCGTGTGTTCGGTTACTTAGTCCTGACTTGTCCGACAAAATCTACTTTATGCTTACTATAGCAGCTGTCCACCAGCCGTAACCCACTAGGCAACTTGACTGCGATTCTGCTAGAGTCATCACTTGCAAATCACTGGGTCTGTATTGAGATTAAGATTGCAGACTGCCAGCTTTTTTGTGGGGTTGGGGTTGATCGTGAGAGCATGCCTCTTTACAACGTGACTAAATGTAGCCGAATAACCATCAGCCAGATTTTACAAAGAGCTATACCTCTCCCCCTGGGACTCCTGACGTTGTACTGCTAAAAAAGGACACGTATTCTGTTTATATTGTCCTTTGGAGTTGAACCTTCGACCAGAGCCATTTCAATGTGCCCATTTTGTATGCGTCACGTCTATCAGGCTACCTTTATGTTTTGTATTTTAAAACTTTTTCCGTTTATCCTGACTCACATTCGATGTTTGGTTCATGGACATGCATTTCAGAGAAACTGTCTGGGCATGCATTTCAGAGAAAACACTAAACGTTCGTTTACTTTCGTGATCGGATCTCTGCCAGTGCGCAAGTTGTAGTTGTAAGTGACATCGCATGTGAAGGTAGTGTTATGAGTCGCATTTAGTGATAGGTTGGCGAGATACCAGAAAGTCTGTGACCTGCTATCGAAAGATATCAGCAGGCTCAATTCGTGTTGTTGCTCAAGTTTTACCACTCGATTTCCCCCAGCAGATGACTTTGGAATATGAAATGTGAGTCGAAAACAGATTGCAGCTCTTCAAAAACATTGCACACCACCTCCACGTCACAGAAGAAAACAGGTTCAGCTGATGCAAAGTCATCAGATGAACAGGTAATAATAATAATAATAAATTTGTATAGCACCCTCAGAGAAATGAAGCTTTCTGTAGGCACTTTACAGTTGTTGCACATAAAGTATTACCAAATATTTGGATGTGCGTCGGTAGTGGGCTCCAGGCTTTGGGGGCATACGAACTAAATGCAAGGTCTCCAACGGTTTTTTGTACGAGCTATGGCTCAACGATTCGAGTCAGAATAGCAGGTTGTACGAATCTACACCTGGTGGGGAGTAGTTCTGACAGGTAGGCTGGAGCCAGAGAATGAAGGGACCTAAAAGTAAGTGACAGAACCTTGAAGTCGATGCACTGCTTGGTTGGGAGCCAGTGCAAGTCGATGAGAAGTGCCATGATGAGAATCGCAATTGCCACTTCAACACGTGGCAATTGCGGTTCTCATGACAGGTGAGCCGAGCTGCCGAGTTTTGCACCAACTGTAAGCACCTGATTGCACAGGCCAGTAGACAAGCAAGCAGTGAGTTACAGAAGTCAAGATGGGATGTTACAAATGCATGGACCAATTTAGATGTGGTATCCCTGTCTAAATAAGCCCGAATTTTAGCAGTGTTATGTAGCTGAAAGAAGGCAGACTTGACTGTGGAGCCGATGTGGTCGTCTAATGAAAGGTCACTTTGGAACAGGACACCTAAATTACTTGCAGATTCAACAGGAGATATGCTGGTGGAACCGATTTTGAACATCAGGTTTTCCAATTTTTGAATCACACTTGGTTTGCCCATAACTACTAAGTTGGTTTTCGTCTTCATTCAATTAAGGAAAGTTTGCTGCCATCCATGTTCGGATGTCATCAATATATAAACGAAGGGTGTATAGAGAATTCGACGTGCTGGAGGGCTGGGAGGGATCAAAGCAAACGTACAACTGAGTGTCATCTGCATAGAAGTGAAAGCCTATATTGTGCTTGGCGATCACATCGGCAAGAAGGGGAGTATAGACTGAAAAAGTAGTCCCAGCACAGAGCCCTGAGTTTCACCGTACTTAAGTGGTTCCTCTGATGCTCTTTGTAGGTTCACATCAACACTTGTGAGTTTGCAATTGCAAACATTGCAATGCCAATGCCATTGATGCCGAGGCAAGATAAGAAGCGCTCTAGGAGGACTTTTTGATCAATAGTGTCAAAAGCTGCCGAAAGATCAAGCAGAGGGACTTTACCCAAGTCTGCTCTTCTGAGAAGGTCGTTATACACCCTAAGCTATGCTGACTGTTGAGTGATTGGCTCTAAACCCAGACTGAAACCTACTTGCTAAGTTTGAGGTCTCAATATAGTTCGGTTGGTCAGCCACGATTTGTTCTAGTGTCTTTTATAGGACCGGGAGAAGGGAGACTACTGGACGGAAGCTGCTCAAGTCCTCTTGGTCTCTCGCGTTGCTTTCTTAATTAGTGGCTTGACTAGGTTAGCTGGACTGCCGAAGACTACCTGCAGCTTACTCGTAAGCACTGAGGTGGTGGTGAAATCATCGTTTGTGGCTCCTGTTCCAAGGCCCGAATTCGGTGGCTGTATCGCATTCCTAGAATAACGGACCAGACCACATACCGCTGTGCTGCCGTAAGTGGGTGTTCTGTTGACGGCGATAACCGTGTGCAACAGCAGGACGAGGACCCGAGCCGAATGGGTCAGAACCTGCTTTTCTGATTGGTCTGTTACCAGCATGGATTGACCCACTCAGTCACTCGAATTGAGCGACCCCAATAGAACTTCTGTGGGATTTCTAAGATTGGCAACTGGGAGGTGGTTTAAATCCATCCGCCCGGCGGACAATTTTTCAAGTGACTGAAAGCTGTGAGACTCGGCACGAGACGGTTTCAGAAGGCGGTGGCGTCAATCCTAGCCAAATGCTCTGACGACGCCAATAAATGTTTTTACGGATTGACAAATCGCCCTTGGCCATATTGCAAGGGTCCGAAAACAACCCCGACTTTATGTATACTACATACATGTACGGACATCCATATATCTAGCGTAGGTTTCTGTTTGTATGTACTTGTAGATATGTCCCCAGTGGCATATTCATGATTTTTCTAACAAGAATTCCTCAGCTCGAATCTTGTTGGGAAAGTTTTAGCAAGGTCAGTTTGTTTTGAAAGTAGCGGATCAATGGTCGCCTAGCGACAACACAAGAACCTGTAGATATGAATTATCATATACCCTCATTTCCTGACCATTGAAGTCTCGAGATCCCTGGACATCAACAAAATTCTGTTCCAACTACAAGTGAGAGTTCAAAAACTAATAATCCCAGCTTACTAAGGCTGTTCGGATATCACTGCAAAAATAAAAGGTAAGTTATAAGGATAAACTTTCTTCACAAAAAAGGTAAGCAATATAAGCAACAGAAAAAATCAGTCGCATTCCATACTTTTAAGCAGTTTGCACGCATTTTTTGGGCAAGCAGTCAACAGTGATCGCTCGAATGAGATCCATAGAAACCTGTCACGTAGGCTGCTATCGAATCATCAACTTAGATAGTCCCCGAGAGAACAGTGCCGGTGTATAACATTGCTTGATCGCGGATGTCCCCGACTGCCTGGTACAAACAGTGGAGGCTTTTAAGCCGACGATGTCAGTATGGAAATTGAGGCAGTACGGGAGTCGGATGAGAAGCGAGGCTGATCGTTGGGTCAAAGGATACGTAGAGCTGATCGTTACCCGAGTAGAAAAGAAAGTAAGATCATGTTTGGCGATGACGTCAGCCAGCGGGAGAGTAGAGCATAGATACAGTAGTGAAGGGAATGGGGCCTAAGATAGAACTTGGAGGCAGCCCATACTTTAAGGGCTGCTTAGACGACCGACAGCCATATACATATACACTGGGATCTCTCACGGATGTAGAACCTATCCCAATTAGCACTTTGCTAAGTGACACTCAAGTGAGTGGAGGGGCGCTCCAGAAAGATCTGATGGTCAATTGTCAAATGCTGCCGATAGGTCCAGAGGAGTGCCAGCAGACAGGCTCTACCATGGTTAGCGTTGTTCAAAAGGTCATTGTCTTAACCCTGGGGTAAGGTGCTCGCACTTCACGACTCTAGTCGAGGGTTCGAGTCCGGCCACAGGCAATCCTTTGTTGCCTACGGCAAGCAGCGGGATGATATCCACCAACGTTCTTCTACCGCTGCATATCAACTATGCTGCGTTATAAGTTCACCTTTACGTTTAACTTACATTATTGTAAGCGCAAAGTAGACTAGTTTACGTTGAATTGCTAGCTCGAAATCCCGATTGGAACTTGCAAGCAAGATTTGGTGAATTGGTGCAATCATCAGTTTCTGGGCCACCACTTATTCAATTATCCTTGATGAGAATGGCAGCAGGGAGCCTGGACGATAGTTACTTAAATCCTCGTGATCTAGAGTAGGGCTTTGATTGAGCCAGTTACCTGACAATTGCCGCTTTCAGAGAGTAAGAAACTCCACCGGTAACCAGGGACATATTTACAATATTTGTTGCTATGGGCAGCAGCAGATTCATGCACCTGATAAGTCGAGGTATTTTGATAGGATGTATCGTGCCGAGTTAGTCTGGCCCAGTGGTTAAGGTGCTCTCCCCGACCTAGGTCTGGCTGTGGGCGTGGACTCGAGCCTATGCCATATGTGAAGTGCCTGAATACATATTAAGTTTTCTTAGGGCGTTATAAAATGAATTATATATATATCAAATTATATATAGGAAGAACTTGGGTGAACACTGCTTAGTCACCTTTGGGATCACTGGGCGATATGCTGGCAAAGGGAGCAGGTAAGAATATGGTCGAAAGCAGCGAGATCCAAATTCTTGGGTTATTGATCTTTTATTCCACCACTCCTCTATAGAATGTGAACAAAGCTGTAGCTAAATGCATGCATACTGTAGTTTCGGAATCTCACTGGCAGCTGGTCTTTGATGTGGCATCGAGGTTGGACTATGTGTACAGCTCCTGTCATGGAAGCAGTCTCGGGAAGGGGGAGGGGAGAAGGGAGTATCATTGGAGCGAAGTGAGTCGTGCTTCTACTTAGCCCGGGCGTGTAGTAAATAAACGGGTAGTGGCAGCCGTCGGTGAACATTCTGTGCTTCGCTCCAAGACAGCTACACAACGTAAAACAAGGTTAAAGCGCCAAATTTCTACTGAGTCACACGTACTAAAAAACGCTCATATTTCTCACGGCTCTGCTAGACGGCTCTCCCAACCGAACTGAACTAAAAGAGCGCCTCAGCTCGGCACGTATCTCTCCCCAGCTGAAACTCATCTTCCTCGTACACATCACAATCAAGGCCTCATAAATCCTTACGACCGCCATCGAGTAAATTAATCAACACTCCGGCGATCCTCATTAAGCCGTAGGCTAGTTCGACATCGAAGCATCCACACTAGCCATAAAGCACATCAATGAACGTGCCGGCGGTGCTCATCAAACCATAAACCACACCCCCTTGATTACTACATCTAGAGTCTTAAGTAGTAGCCGAATGGAGGCAGCCAGTAAGCTGCCATCGTCGGTTAGGTATGCTTAGCACCGATAGACCGATAGCACCGCGATCACTGACAGAGCCACATCAGAGATTCTGTCGTTTCATTGCCACCACTGATAGTCCTGCACAGCCTGACCGGTTCCCTGCATGGGTATCTGTTGCCATGCCGTCGGGAACAAAATGATCGTTTCCTCTGCCAAGCTCCACACCGGCCAAAACAAGCCAATGTGCATCACCTGGCCTTGGGCGCCTCGCTCGCAGCATCTGCTGTAACGCTCTCGCGCACATAATAACAATATTACAGCCCATAATTACAATGATAAATTATCGCAGCATTAAGTGGGTCCACGTAGTTTGTCCATTGTATGCTTATGCTTGCCTTTGCATGCTGACCTGGTGCATGTCATCTCTAGCATGTTTTGCTTGTTGTCATTAAGGATGGCTAAGTATGTCAGTAAGCATGTCACTAACCATTCGACCGTGCTGCCTTTGTGCAGCAATGTAAAGTGCCTAGAAAGAGGTGAAGTTCTCTGAGGGTGCAACACAAATGTATTATTGTTATTACTATTATTACATCTCCAATTGGGGCACTAATCTAGGGGGTCCTGTCGGCTGTGGGCACCTCACACCAATTACGCGGTCGCCTCGAACATCTCTGCTGGCACCTGCCCAGCCATCAGCCGCGGGTGCCTCGCCAGTCTTCACCGTGTGCACCTGGCGCGTCTCAGCCTCCACGATCACCTTGCGCATACTCTGCCGCCACAGGTGCCTCCACACTTGTCTCCATTTCGGGGCCTCGCAGATCAAGGCCCGTGTCTCCTCGAAGGCCGCTGTCGGTTCACAAGCCAAAGCCATCCGCACCGGCAGGACGCCTCGACGGCCGAAGCCACCCGGCAGGGCCGACGTTAGCTGGCAAGCCAACGTCGCCTCACAGATCGCCGTCCCTCGCCTAGTTCCCTCCCTCTCGCACATCATGCCGTCTCGCCGAGCCGCACTGCCGCCGCAGGCTGCTGCTGCTGCTGCTGCTGCTCCTCGTCCATGCCGTCAACGTCGGCTGCTGCTGCCGCAGCTCATGCACCGGTGCCGCTGGCTCTGCAACCGGTGCATTCGCGGCATGCAGACAGCCCAACTGCCTAAGCCGCTCCCTGTCGGGTTTGCGAACGCCACAACAAGCACAGCTGAGTGCAGTCGTCCTGCACTGCCTTGGAAAGGCTCGCGGCAAACAAACATGAAGGCGCCACCCTGCATAGCGAGTAGCAAATATGCACGCCACTCACCCGAGGCGACACGCCACGGATGGGTCGGCCCTTCCAACCAGGGCGGCATGAAATACGAAGTCCGACGCGGAAGCCTCTGAAATACGGGACGTAAGCACGCCGCTTTGGAGAATGTTGCACGTTGCTTAAGCGTCACGCTACGACGAGTGCACTTTCTAGTGTCAACCTCATATTATCGCTGAACAGGACTTTAGATAAGAGCATCTAAGCAATAGCGAATACTGAATCCTGAACCCGTACGCACAAGAGTGATCAAGCCATCCATTTTCTCTACTGGTTTCAGAGGTTTCACGGAAAGGCCTGTTTTTACAAACGCTCGCCGTGCAGCTTCTGCGTCCGGTCAGAACTAGTCCGCAACACAGCGCTCTTAGCAGTGCCGGAAGTCTCTCAGCGACGAATACTGATGAACGCCTGAACCTTGTAGCGCGGCTTGTTAGATGTTGCACCAATGCATCACGCAGGAATGCGTCGACGGAAGCACGAACGCTGCAGCGACGCAGAAGAGCACTCGTGCATTAACTTAACAAGTCCGTATCTATACTATAGGCAAATCTATTTGACAGCAGCGGAAGGGCTACAGGCTTTTAACAGCGGTCATGCCGCACACCAACGGCTCTGTGGCCTAGAGCTCAAATCAGCTCCATGGCCCCGAGTCTGGAATCCCAACTTCCAAACTATCTCATGGCGCCGGCTTTTTTCATTTCCTCGGCAATAAGCTAACAAATAATCGCATATAATAATAATCCACCATAATCCGGCTGGTTTAGCTGGCGCCGCCGTTCCACTGTTTACTTGGGTCAGTAATGCACCGGCTGCTACTTTCTCCTATATCTGTGAACCTCTAGGTCGCCGTACGTCGCGCCAGGGCTCGACCCCCCCACCCGTACATCCGGGTCCGGGCACCCAGGGCCACGACAATGACCCGCAGCTTCCATAAAGGTATATATCTATGCTTCTCGCAGGCTCCGTTCGTGTCCTTGCAATGTCAAGGCTCGGCGAGAAAGCATTAGAAAGGCATGTTGAAGTCTCGCCAAAATGAGCTACTAATTGAAATCGGATAGCAATAAAATTGCAATCTAAGGCGCGTGCCAAAAAAATGGTTTCGGAGCGTGCCAATTATAGCGCGCTGGCACAGCCGGCCCTCAGCCGGCTATGCCGTTTCGCGTCCTGCGCGCCGCTCCGCTAGAAGATGGCCTCTCTGGGGGCTCGGGGGAGAGCGAACAGCTTTGGTAAGAACCTGAAAGCGCTCAAAGGCATAGACATCGAGTTTGAAGAGGTGGATGGAAAGCTGCCTCCGGACGCAGATCGATGGCTGTTCGAAGTGGCGTGGGAGGTCGCAAATAAGGGTACGTGTTCCGCGGCGACTGTTGGCACGCTGCAGGCCTCTCCATCGCCGCTGCCGCCTCCGCCGCCGCCGCGTTGCCGGCGATGTAGTCTGTAGTGAATCGCGTCGCCGTTGAAAGTGCTGCGGCTTCGCGTTTCCTACGTTGCGCGTCCCCCCCCCCGAACTCGTCGTCGGCGGTCAGATTTCGGTGTAAGCAACATTTCCCCGGCGATCCGAGCGAAAGTGAACGCACGCGTCTTTCGTCGCTTGACGGCGCGGCTGCAGGGTTGCATGCCGGAACCCGATGTCGCTACGAGTGCGGCCGTGCGGCGTCGCCGCCGCTGGGAGCTGTCGTCTTGCGACCTCAGTTTGTGGCGGTGCACCTCGGTCGTCGTGCGTGTCGCGGCGATGAGCGCTAGCCACTAGGGGCTCCGCAGAGTGATGGATGTGATTAGCGAACGCCAAGGAGGAGCGTCGACATTCGTGCAACACTAAAGAACACGCATTTGCACTAAAGAATTGACACGTATTTGCATTTTTTTTCTGACTTACCGTGAAAGCTGACACATTCGGCTTGTGTAATTGATGTGTCGCAACGAACAGTAGCATCTCCACACATCGACCTCGTGTTTTCGACGCAGGCATGTACAGGATAATACAGTAGGTAGTTATAAGTCATTCGGATGGTGCCCTAAGAGACCTAGATCCCTATCCCTTTGCATTACTACTTGCTGTAATAAGTAGGGAAGGTTTAATGACAAGTAGGGAAGGTTTAATGACATTCATCGAGCTCAGGCACAAGCGTGAGAGGGGTGCATATTGTAATGGACTGTAATTTGGCCCTTAGTCGGTAGCTCGCATCTCCTCTTGCTCTCGTGCCAGAAGGAGGAGCTTATTTGCAAGTTGCACATTAGATGTTGACTGCCCAGCTGCCTGACCTGCCATTCATCAGATCATACCTGCTTACCTGCGATTCCGGTAAAACGCATCCGTCCGTTGGTGGGGGGCATGCGAGGACATCCGCTCGTCGAGTGGTTCTTTTTAGCGGCAGCCCGAAGACCTTGAACATTGAACATCGCTCGTGCCTCTTCGGTCCTTTCAGTTGGTGGCATTTACACCGTCATCCGAACGAAAGCTGCAGAAATGGTGGCCGAGCTGGGAGAGCAGTACTGTCTGCTGGGCCCATACAACGAGAACTTTGCCCGGCTCGAGGTAGAGCCGATCGAAACGCCTCCCAACCATGTCATTGCCGACACGCTGAAGCAGATGCGCGAGAATAGCATTAAGGTACGTGGCACCTGCTCCGTCGGATCATCTTTTTCGCTGCTGCTACTGCTGCTCGCAGCAGCAGCAGCAGACTGATGCTCAACCGGGCTTGATAGACCTGTGACCTGTGTGCAGCTTGCAGCAGTTGCTCGTAGCTCGTGGCTTTCAGCTTCTCTCGGTGGGGGAGGGCCACACTCTCGCTGCTACTTTGACCGACTCACAGTCTTGACCTACCGCGCTTGCAAGATTTTCTCCGAGTTGCCACTCCCTGCCTGGTGACCAGCAGAGGCCTCGAGTTTGAGCCATACATGCAGCTAGTTGAGAGAGAGAGAGAGAGAGAGAGAGAGAGAGAGAGAGAGAGAGAGAGCCGATGTAATCCTTGACGCATCTGCCCAACCTGATGAATGGCAGGTCAGCAGCGGACTTTCATTCAGCTGCAGGCCAGGGCAGCTATCGGTGCTGCCACTTGGAGCTGGTGGGAGCGTGCGACCCGTGAGTGCCCAGCAGAAAGGTTTCCCTTTTGCCGCTGCCAGTGTGCTGCTGCTGGCACATTTGGGGACGACAATGCCTGACCTGCTCTTTGAACAACGTCTGCGGCCGGGGTGGAACAATGCCCCCCCCCCCCCGACCCAGGGCCTAGGATGTATTCGGTGTGCGAGCTCACGCCAGCGTGAGCTTTCGGGAGTGGTCGCTGGCTCTAGCTGGTTGGCACACTTGCTGGCCTGCGCCTCGAAACGGGCGCCCCGGCCAGTCAGCCGGCCCAAAGCCTGAGCGCTGTCTGGAGCCGGCGCTGTCGTTGCGTCTCTCCCACCTGTGCCGAGCTGAGCTGGAGCCACCGAGTCGGAGCATGCATGGCCGGCGACCAGCCAAGATAAGGAGGCAGGCGGGTGATAAAGGTTCAAGTGCAACAGTGCAAGTCCATTGGTCGAGGGCTGGCCCTCAGAATCCCACCTAGTCGGTGCCGAGGGCTGTAGCAACAGTGCCCATGCATATCGTTGGAGCTATCTGTGCATTGCCTAGCTATAGGTTGGCCAAGTAAAAATAAAAGTCAGCCGACTTGTCGCCCTCATTCAAAATGGCGGAGGAAGAAGAGCCGTTGCTGCCATCACTCCTGCAGGAGGCAATAAAGGAATCTCCTCGCCGCAGGATTCGATCCTTCACGGCCTTGGACGTGAAGTGCGAGAAGTGCCTGTACCCCTGCGCTAGCTGAGGCCCAGGGGCTGAAGCCTGCTCTCTACCGGGTGTGCTGGACATCAGGTTAATGGGGACTACTTCTCCCATGCTGTGATTCTGTTGTACTGATGGATATTGAGTGACCGTGTATACAGTGCGAGAAGCCATATCTAGACAAGCGCACTGCGAGCCCCTTTTGTGATGCTCGATCTGTAACTGCCAGCCCCATTCAGCGATAACATGGTAAATAAAGTGCCGAGAAAGAGATTCGGTTCTCTTAAAGTGTTGTGCAAATGCTTTAACATTATTATTATTATTCTCACCGACCTGCACTGGCTCCCAGTCAAGCAACTGATCGACTTTAAGGTTTTGTCACTCACTTTTAGGTCACTTCACTCTTTGGCTCCAGCCTACCTATCAGACCTACTCCCCCACCAGGCCAAGCATCGTACCACCGCTTTTCGGAATCCAACTGTTTACCAATACCTCGTACAAACCTCAAATCCTTTGGAGACTGTGCATTTAGTTTGTATGCTCCCAAAGCTTGGAACTCATTCCCCACTTGCGTTCACGACATCCCTTGACTTGACCACATTTAAAAAGAATTTAAAAGCGTACCTGTTCAGGACAGCATCTAGTGGGTCCCTGTGATTCGTCCTTTATGTGCTTATGCATGATGACACTGTTGCATGCTGCCACTAGGCACACTTACATGCTGACCCTGTGCATGTCACCCCTAACCATGTTATTCATGTTGTTTATCAAGCATGATACCACTCACCATTCGATCGCGTTTCCTTTACAGCAAATGTAAAGTCCCTAGAAAGAAATTGAGTTTTCTGAGGGTGCTTTATCAAGCGTATTATTATTATTATTACTAATATTATTATCACTATTATCATAGCACTGCCGATGCTACCTTCTCACAGCTATCGTCTATAGCTGCGTAGGCTGAGCTGTGGGCCAGCATCCCGGTTAGTGAAGTGCTTAATGTCGGAGACTCGTTGCTGGTCACTGGTGACTACCCTTCTTAGCAAGGTCTGTCCAGATGGCTGTTACAATGATTGATATGGTCTAATCGTTTAAGTTCCTATATGAAAAGTTAGTTTCTTATGATAAATGCAGCTAAGTTTAGAGATGCGCCTATCCGATTTGAAGACTAAGTGAGCATTAATAAGAGTAATAATAATAATGGTCGTTTATGTAGTACCTTGAGAGAACCTAACCTCTGTCCAGGCGTTTCACAACTTGCTGTAAGAGCAACAATAGCACAGGTTCATGCACGGTATCAAGCATGCATAAGCAATGAAGCTTCACGCTTAGGCCAGCAGGCTAAAGCAAACAGGAAGTCACTCATGGCCACCGTTGAGTAAGACCTAGGGCTAGTGATATGCTCATAATCATAAGTAGGTGCCCACGAAAAAACACCCGTAACAAAAAAGACCTTCACTGGGGTGAAAGGACAGGAACAGACAACTCTTTATCTGAGACTTAAATGATGAACTGCCATTTCATGTACTGACCATAGCCGTAAGCGTGTTCCTTACTTTCGGTGCAAGCGAGCTCAAGCTAAAGGCACGATCACTCGAAGATTTCAATTTAATGCAAAGGGAAAGGAAAATCGACTCGATGCTAAGGAGAGGTTGGTGACTTGGTCGAGGACATGGTGGGAGAGCTCTCACTGGAGGAGCAAGAACTGTAAGTGGAACAGGTAGGCTGGTGTAAGCAAGTGAACTAACCTGCAACCTGGATTGGAGATCTTGAATTTGATTCAATGCTTGATTGGGGGCCAGTAATGCTCAGACATAACTGGTGTGATGTGGTAGCTATGCCGTTGACGACAGACCAGGCAAGCTGCTGAGTGTTGCATCGGTTGCAGGCGATTAAGGGCAGGGGGCCTGGTAGTCCCGAATAAAAGAAATTGCAATAATCAAGATGCTATGTGTGACTGTCGTACTCTTGTCTAAAAAGTAGGCTCTGACTTTGGAGTTTCTCCTTAGCTGAAAAGTAGGCCTACTTGATAGTGAAGAAGGCAATACGCTCATCCAATGACAGTCGCTTTGGAATAGTGCATCTAAATTACCGGCCGACTTCACAGGATCAACGCTGGCTGAACCATTCCTGAGGATTAGGTCGTCAAGCTTTCGTATGATGCCAGATTTTGCCCTGACTATATGGTTGGTATTGGCATCGTTCAGCTTCAGGAAGCTAGTAGCCGTCCCAATTCGAATATCGTCGATGCAGGCTGTAAATGAAGTAAGTGCGTCTGATGAGGAGCAGGGCTTACACGGGTCGAGGGATATGTAGAGCTGGGGGTGATTGGCGTAGAAACGAGAGCCAAGATGATATTTGCAAATGACATCGGCCTGAGCGAGTATATGAGATAGTGAAGCAAAGGGGCCTACGACAAACCCTGAGGCAACCCATACTTTAAGGGTTACCTAAATGGCCGACTGCTGCCGTATACATCTACACTGTCCTATGTCTCTAACTGAGGTAGGACCTAAACCAGTTTAGTACCATGCCAGTCATACCTGGGTGCATGGAGAGACACTATTAAGATCTGGTTTTTCTTGGTTCAAGTGTCTGGAATCAGAATGGAAGAAGGGAAACTAGATGAAAGTTACTAAAATTCTCATGATCTGGTATTGTCTTTTTTACTGAGTAGCAACAAATTGCCATTTTCAGAGAAGATACTTCAATGGTAGCCATGGTGTTATTTACAATATTTGGAATGGAGACATTTACAATGGTTGTAATGGTTTGCAGCAACAGGTCTATAGACATGACGTGGAGAGCTGTTGGGACATGATCTAGCGGACCTGTGGTCTTTTTCATCCGGGAGAGGAGTTTAATGACGAGTTCTGCAGAGACAAGAACGAAAGAGGAAGTGAGAAAAGTATAGCAGGGAGGAGAGGGATTGCAGTCCTGTAGTGACCATAGTGAGTGGGTGTATTCCCTAATTCGTCTTATTACCTATAAGGCATTTGGAGACTATCTCTGCCAAGTCGCCATTCTGATCACTGAGCAGTGTGCTTGCTTAGGAGGGGCTATGAGGGTGATTGATGATAATTGACATTCAGATTTTGGGGTCATTCATCTGTGATTCTACGATTTCAATTTAAAATTTCGAACTGGCCTTAGCTAAAATGGATTGATGCAACCTACAAGAATCTTGAAATGCCAAGCGATAGACAGTGATTGAGCTCCTACTTTTCGGGGGCCTGCTCAAGTCTACTTTTAGTGTTTTTTGCTCTTTTTATGTCAGCCGTAAACCAAAGGGCATCTCGGTGGGAACAGACCTGTCGTTTAGTCAGATATGCAAACTCATCACGGATGTTGACTACTGCCGAGCTGTAGCATTGCATCAGCTGTAGCATTCCACAGTGTGTGGTGTCCAGTCTGTGATGTCTAGGCGTGAGCGCAGGTGCTAGTAAAGGAATCGGTGAAAGATAGTATCAAAAGGTGCCGAGAGATCCTGCAGAGCTAGCAGAGAACTCTTATGATGTCAATGCAGTCTGGCTCAATAGCCTACCTATCCGACATCCTAGCTCCTCCAGTGTGCACCACCCGCTCCTCAGCATCTGGTCATCCATCCCTCAGTGCCTCGGACTAATTTGACATCATTTGGCGATCGAGCCTTCAGCTCACATGCACCGAAAGTCTGGAAATCGCTTCCACCCACGATCATTGCGTGCACTGACCTCTTGTCTTTAAAGTCTCAGCTGAAGACGTATCCGTTATGGTCGTCTGCTTCCCCTTCGTCCCATTGAACTTGTCTGTTTTTTTAGTTCTTATTTTGCATTTGTGTACCTGTCCGTGATTCAGTGGATACTGTAAGCCAGGGGCCTTACTAACCGGCGGTCCTATGAGCGCCGCCCCACTGACTGCTGAGCTTAGAGTTCTTAGTTAGTGGAGCACAATTTTTATAGGAAGAAAAAGGAAAACGTATTTCCAAGTTATATTTAGTAATTTTCTTACAAAGCGAACATAAATCAACTTTGATGAAAATGTATTCGTCAGCACCGAACCCCTGTGAAGAATCACGGGTAGACTATATCCATCGCTTGCCAAAAGCAGGTGCAGCAAGGCATTTTCAATTTTAACTATGAGAGTGCCTGTTGCAGCTACCTGTACGTATGCAAGTTTATCAAATTATCTCCTCTTCCTCCCTTTTTCACGTTGTACTCATTGCTGCTATACGGTCGGAGCAGTACAATAAATATCGAAACTGTAAGTAAGTGTGTACCGTAAGTGTGACGTGAGTGACTGTGCCTTACTCACTGACACACTGTTTAAGTAAAAAACATGGCTTTGTACTTGCAATCAGCTATCGTGCGAAATTCGGCACATAAGGGGTCAGTTGGGTCGTCTAAATGGATGTTAAATTCACCCTTACGACGGAGGGACGATTTCTGAAATGAGACTAGAGAGACTTGAAATAAGGAGAACCTTGGCAGATGGCATACCTCCATTGGCAGCTTACGCTTAGAGGGACTCGGTAGCAAAACTCGCGAGAGACCGGCGAGCGATCGACTGAGAAGGATCGGCGATCGATCGGAGATCGGCGAGCGATCGATCGGAGATCGGCGAGCGATCGACTGAGGAGGAGAGGCGGTGCAGCAGACGCCGAGCATGCGAGCGGCAGCGTGCGATGCTCCTTGCCATCCGAGGCGCGCTCGCCGGAAGCGCCTCGATAGATGAACGAGCATTGAGAGCGATTGCCTGCGGAGCCGTAGCTTCCGAAGAGCCCCCAGTAGGCGTCCATCATGCAAGCTGCGCCAGAGCCTTATCGGTAAGAGCCTTATTGCGTAGGGGGTGTACGTCCTGCCGAGAGCTGCCTCGATATCCCCCTCCACAACCTTAGTGATAGAGACAGACTCTTTCATGCGGTGAAGCAGACTCTATCATGCAGCCTTCGAGAGAGGCAGGGGCACACTGCACGCTTGACCAGCACAACAGCACACCGACCTGCGTACTTTGCACAGTCTCCGTCATCGTCCTTGCTCGCTAGATCTGGCAAGTTTGGCCTTTGCACTGCACCGCATGCATGCGTTCATGCTCGGCGAGCTTTGCTTGCTCTCTCTCCCCCCCTCACTCACCTCCGGAGCGTCGATGGCTTGCGCCGGTATTGCAGGTGGTCTACGGTCGCTGGCTCATCGAAGGGAATCCAAAAGTCATTCTCTTTGACATTAGCTCTGCAGCCAACAAGCTGCAGGAATGGAAGAAAGATCTCTTCGAGCTGGCGCACATAGGTGTGCCGTGGGGAGACAGCGAGGCCAACGATTGTGTCATATTTGGCTTCCTCGTGTGCTGGTTCTTATCCGAGGTGAGCCGCCGCTGCTATGCCTTCGAGCCGGGCCACTCGTGCGTTGTCAGCAGTTGGCCGGGTTGTTTCCGGGGCTCCAACCCCCCCCCCCCCCCATTCCTTGCCTGTCCCTGTTGTCGGCGCCCACTCCGTGTCAACGAAGCCCCTACGGGTCGGCCGCGCGTGGACCAAAGCACTTCTTCTTGTGCTGCTTAGCGCTGGCGTGGAATATTATTGCGTGCCATTCGTTGCAGTTCCGAAAGCGGCTCAACGATGCTCCCGCTGTGCCTCGCGTGGTCGTGCATTTCCACGAGTGGATGGCTGGCGTGGGTCTCATTGTGCTGCGCACCACGCACGTCGACGTGGCGACAATCTTCACCACGCACGCGACACTGCTGGGCCGATATCTGTGCGCCGGCGACACGGACTTCTACAACAATCTGGGCAAGGTGTCGGGCGCTGTGAAGTGCCAGAGCGGCGAGCTCGTAGCCCTACAAGTGCATGCGATTCTCTGACCTTACTGCCTGAAGGCACTGGCTGGGCTGAGCGTGCCTCGTGGGTGGGCCATGCGTGCACCTCTTTTTCTTTGACAATGCTAGCGAGCTCCCTCTTGGGCAATCTTTGTTGTGTGGGCATGCACGCCTCAGCTGGTGCTACCGTTCCTCGGGAGCGGGGTACTCTCCTTGTGCCGACGTCGCTGCCTGACTCGCTAATGAGCAAATCGCCCGCCATCTTGCAGTTCTCGTTGGACAAGGAGGCTGGAGATCGCGGCATCTATCACCGCTACTGCATGGAGCGAGCTGCCGTGCACTGCGCGCACGTGTTCACCACGGTCTCACACATAACGGCTGTCGAGGCCGAGCATCTGGTGTGCCGCAAGCCAGGTAGGCGGTGGCTTCTGGTCACCGCTGTTATGCAGGGCCGTGAGCATCGTGTTGTAGAGGGCCGCCGGTGCTCGACACTTTAGCGGTCGCGAAGGGAGTGTACGTCCTGCCGAGAGCTGCCTCAATCTCCCCCCTCCACAATCTTAGTGATAGAGACAGACTCTTTTATGTGGTGAAGCAGACTCTTTCATGCAGCCTTCGAGAGAGGCAGGGGCTGCACACTGCACGCTTGACCTGCGCACATGCACACTTGATCAGCGCCATGTGTGTGTGAGTGTTCTCATCCTCCCTAGTTTGCATGCTCCCTAAGCTTTGGAACTCACTCCCAACTGACTTCACGATATCCCCTAACTTGGCGACATTTAAAAAGATGCCCAAATTCACCCCATAGTCCACCTTTTCTGCGCAGCATTTTCCGGGTCCGCGTGAATTGTCCTTTATGTTCTTGTGCATGCTGCCGCTGCGCGCATTGTCACAAATCGTATTGACGTGTTTCTTTTGCAGCATAAGTAAAGTGCCTAGAAAGACGTTCAGTTTTCTGTTGGTGCAGTCCAAATGTCTTATATTAATATTGATATTATTACTATTATTAAGAAAAGCCGTGATCTAGTATGGGTGACCTGCAAGGGTGTGAGTAGCACTGGCTTTACTCGTAGACAGGTAAAAAGGTTAGGCGAAGGTGTACTGAATATGCGTTCGCCTGATGTCGTTTGTTATGTGTTTGTGAAGCCGGCTAGCCGAGCTGCAGTGCACATCTCATGTGCCTCGGCTGAGCGTTTTTTCGTGTTTGCAGTGCTTTGCGTGTGGCAGAGCTTGCGGGCCCGTGCCTCTGGGGTCTCGCTCACGTATGTCGAGGAACCTGCTCGCTGTTATTGAGCATAATTTTTCTTAATCATCGAAGACTGTTTTGGCGACCAAGCCTGCCACTTATGCCCTCAGAGACCAGCTGGCAGCGCTGCAAAGAGCAACCTGGTAGCTGTGCTGCTGTAATGTACTGCAATCAGCTGTGCTGCTGTAATTCTCAATGCAGCCAGTGTTCATTCTCGTTCCATCGCAGATTGCATTACTCCAAACGGCCTTAGCGTGAACCGGTTCGCCGCGCTGCACGAGTTCCAGAATATGCATGCCAATGCAAAGGAAAAAATTCACGACTTCATCCGTGGCCATTTTCATGGGTGAGCCTTGTCTTGTCATCCTGCTTTGGTTTCTGCGGATGTTTGCTTTAGAAGCTTTTCATAGTAGTTATCAGTCGGTCACTCGCGGCGGCTCGCTCGCTTGCTCGGCACGCTGCAGGCTGCTGCTTGCTTCGGTTGCTTACTTTTTTTGTCTTGTTAGGCATTTCGATTTCGATCTAGACAAAACTCTGTATTTCTTTGTGGCTGGTCGTTACGAGTTCACAAACAAAGGAGGGGACATGTTCATTGAGTCTCTCGCGAGGCTTAACTACTATCTGCGGGTAAGCGCTCGTTCGTATGCTCCCCGAGCAGAGCCTGGCTTCTGTTTGGCTTTTGGCCGTGCGGCGGCCCGTTTTCGTGATCTCCTCTGCTACGTCCTCCGCGCCAGCTGCCTACACTTGCTCGCCGCTTTAAAACCCAGTAGCCTGCCCTGGGTAAACTGATTCAACAGCCTCCTGTGCAAAGCGACAGAAGAGCCTTTACGGCTATTGCCAGTGCTTGCAGTGGCGATAAAGGATCGCCCACAGAAGGATTCGAACCCACGACCTCGGGACCGAGGTCATGAAAAGCAACCGCCTTACTTAGTATGCCATCGCGGCTAGGGGGTTAGGCTGCTTTTGTGCGTGGGAGAACCGGAAGCGGCCCGTGCTGCCACTCGCTGAAGCGTGGAATGCGCCGGCCGTAACTAAGCAGCACCGTTCGAGCGGCATGCGCAGGGCGACGCTGCCGACTTTAATCGTTTTTAGCAAAGCGGCAGCGACACGACGGTCGTGGCTTTTCTCATTTTCCCCACGAAGACGAACAACTTCAACGTGGAGTCGTTGCGCGGCCAGGCCATTGCCAAACAAATGCGCGAGACTGTGGCCTCCGTGCAGGCATCCATCGGCCGGCGCGTCCTGGACAAGTGCCTTCGGTCGGTTGCCTCTGGCGCACGCATTCTGAGCGCCACGCGCAAGAGCCGATTTGCCCTTGCCGAGCGCACGGCATGCGCACCCGTGCGTCGAGTTCGCCCGCTTCTTTTTTTGCTGCAATCTATACTTGCGTGGTATTTATATTTTAACACCTGGTTTTGTCTTATGTCACGTGGATGTGTGTGTGTGTGTGTGTGTGTGTGTGTGTGAGTGCGTGCGTGCGTGTGTGCGCGCGTGTGTGTGAATGCCAGCGACTTGCAAAAAAACGTCTAATAGAATTTCGTCGTAGGTTCAGCTATGTACGCCAGACAGTTGCTGCCTTAGATCTTTGTTTGGCCTCGACTGTCGTCCGTCTTCAGCATCCTGAGTAGCCATTGCTGCCGTGGCGTTTGCACAGTTGCTCCCGTCATCACTTGTCACGGTTCTGCATGCACCATGCCCTGCTATATCGCTTGAACTGGTCCGGCACGTTTGCTTCAGACTGTAGAAGCAAAGTTGGACGCAGAATGAGCAAGGTGTTGCCCCCCTTGTGAATCTGGCCTGCCCCACTGAAACTTTTTTTTTCCATTCACAGTACATTCTATTGCTGACTATAGCAAATGTTACTAACTACTCTGGGGTTTTTGCTCTGTTCACTGGGCTTAATATATTTTGCCACTTATCGAAATTTGAGTTAAGGATACAACATCGATTGCTGATTTAACAGCCTCTTTTGTGTGGCAGCAAAAGAGCCTTATCGGCTATCACCACCGCTTGTCGTTGGCAATTAAGAATCGCCCAACTGCCGAATACGAACCCGCGACTTCGGTCGTGAAGAGCCAGCACCTTACCCCCTGGGCTAAGAGATGCTGTAGATCTCGTCTGTTAGAATGCTTTGATTAGTCAGGTCTTGTGAAAGATGACCTTTTAAGATAATAGTGTCAGCAGGCTTGTTCAACTGCTTTTGGTTAAGTAAAGTTAACTTCAGTTGTGGCTGCTTTGATAATTTCACATACCTGTGGTTAAAGCAGCAAACGAGAAGCTTGATTTATGTGCTTTTTGCTTGCAGCGGAGAGGTACCAAAGTCCGATGACCTGATGACCCCGGAGGATGTGGTCAAGCTCAAGCGATGCGTTTTTACTGCTCAGGTACACTAGTGTTGTCTGGATAGCCTTCTTTTTGATGACTTGTACCGCATGGTAAATGTTATAATGTCGGTGCGGTGATCCGTTTTATGATTGTACGAGGTAGATGCTGCATCTATTATATTAGCTCGTCTTTAATATAATAGCTTGTGTTTTGAACGTAAAGACTGTCTGTAACTGCTGATGCTGTGAACTTTATAGGCGTTGCTTGCACTTTTCCTTACTAACGACGTCGTAGCGCTGGCACTCACCTTCTTGAAGAGTGATGTATGCTTAGTCGGTCTTTGCTCTAAGATGGAACGATTGTTGTGTAGTGGACACAATTGGTGGATTTGTTTTTACACGTCTGCAGCAATCTTTAAAAAAGAATGCATTGCAATTTAGTCGAGCCCCATTACTGCTGCTGCAAACATGATTAGATTAGGTTTTGTAACTGCTACTGACTGTTTTTTAATAAGCTATCACTGCCAAAAGCCTGGAATGCGAGCCTTGGATTTGCACACATATCCTCATTCACATACATTAAAAGTGAGGTTTTTGACCAAAGCTTTAGCTCTGCGGGTCCTAGCCGGTGGAATCAGTACCACAATACTTATGCGAAGCTATCTTCTCTCCAGCTGCTGACTCTGGCAAGTTCTTTCTGTCCTGTGCTGCTACTTATGAGCTACCTACTTCATCGAGTGTGTTCCTCATCATGCCATGCAAAAAAATTCTCACTTTCTCTTTCTTATGCGAGATGAAGTTTATTGGCTGCCGTATGTGCGCTGCTAGAAAAATACATGCCCAACCGCTGTATAGTCCTCGGGGCTTTACGGAGTTAATAGGCAGAGGTATATGTAGGTAAATCCCTATGCAGGATGTGTCCTTGGTGCGAATCCCTTAATTGCCTGCTTCGTGGTTTCAGAATGTAGCACGCGCGCACACGCACGCACGCATGCATGCACGCACACACACACACACACACACACACGCGCACACGCGCGCACACACACACACACACACACACCGATTCCTGCTATGGAATAGGCTCATAAACCGCGAGTAGCCAACGTGCCAAAGCAAGAATTATGTTGACTCTTGTGCAGCCCAACAAAACCGAGGTGAAGTTGCCCGGTGTCAGTTTTGGTTAGTGCTATTGTGTCCAAACAGCCTTCTGGGATAGCTCATTAAGAGCAAGTCTCGATTGAATATTGGAAGTATGACACTAAACTTGGGGTCCTCTTGTCAGTGGTCTATTCGTGGGGAGAGAGGGTAGGTCTTATTAACTAACGTTAATAACGTTGGATTCCTCAAATTCTGCTGTTGCTGCGCGTTAGAAAAAACGCCGCCAGACCTCTACAGCCAGTCCTTAGTTAGGACTCACCTGAGCAAGGCTACAAGTTCGTAGTCACTTTTAATTTAAAAGAGAAGGGATTGCTTATGGTCTCTATTAATGGGAATATAACAATAGTGCATTCATATAGCACCGTAGGAGGACTAGATCAAGTGGAAGGCACTTTGCATGTACTGTAAAGGTAGTGTGTCAATTAGTTGGGGGATGAGATGCACAGCATAAGCTTACGTAAGTGCACAAAGGACAATTAACACCTGACTGAGCAAAGGCTTCTGGATGAGCAGACATAGGTTTCTAGCTTCCTTATCAATGTCGTCAACTCGGTGGATAACGTGATGTCAGTGGGGAGTGAGTTTCAGATTTTTGGGAGCTTTTGACCTAAAGTTACGTACTCAAAAGGATTTGAGGCTGGTTAGAGAGGCACAGCGAAGCAGCTTGAGTCAGGAGAGCGGTTAGCGCGGTGCAAAGCCTGATTGGGGAGTAGTTCGGAGAGGAAGGTCGGAGCATGAGAACAGAGGGACCTGAAAGCGAATGAATGGTGAATGTATGGCTTGATGTAGAGCCAGAGCCGGTCGGTGAGGCGTGGTGTAATGTGACAGTTTCGACGTTCCAGACAGACAAGCGTAGCTACAGAGTTTTGTGCCAACTGTAAGCATTTTGCTGCGCCGACAGGAGGCTGTGCAAGTAGTGAGTCACACAATGTCGCTTATGGGCCAGCTGTGGCTGCGGCATTCTTTTTCAATCAGGCCCTAGTTTTTGCGATGATGCATTGCTTAAAGTAGACTGGCTTTACTGGCGAGCTGATGTGATCATCTAGTCAAAGGGATTACGTTAAAATAGGACACCTAGATAGCATGCAGGCTCTACAAGAGATTTGTTGGCCGAGCCCATTTTGAGAATTAGGCTTTCAATTTCTGTGTAAAGCTAGGTTTTCTGTAGCCAGTGTGTTTTATCACCATTCGGATTAAGAGAATTCGATGTCATCCGAGTCGGAACATGAGCAATGCATGCTGCAAGGGAGGTATGAGGCATAGGCATGCTAAGAGGCAGGTAGGCATTAAAGCACAGGTGCAGTCGCACCCGTTTATATTGCCTCCTTAAAATACTGCAAAGATACTGATAATGCAATACATACTGCAAAGAAAGAGTAGGTTTTTGAGGTGGTGTCAGTTTCGTTCGGGCAGCTAGTTGATTTCAGCCAGGTCTCGATCGCTGCTAGCAGGTCGATGGCCTCGGCAATAATCATATAGCATATTATTAGAGGTTTATTGCACACTGACCGTGCATTCCATAGGCTCACTTTAAGATTGCCAGGGAGTTATGGGTGGTCTGGTGACCACTAATGTAGGTGATTCACTGCTGCACTGTAGAGTGTGTTCGCTGGGCAGCTCGAAACAATGCAGGAAATACGATGAAATGAGATGCCCCCTTAGCCACTTGCTTGCTTCGCCTGGGCTTGCCACGTGAGCCCAATTCAAGAGACGATGCAGCATCACTGTGGCATTGATTTAAATGACAATAGCAAAATGACAGTAGGAGTGCACTGTTTTACCTAAAAGTGTGTTGACTAAGAGCCGGCAAGTCTACAGTGGCATGGGTGGGGGAGAGTTCTTGGGCCGACAGGATGGCAGGCAGGGAGTATTGAACACCTACTGAATAGTGGGCACAAGCAACATGTAGATTGCCATGAGCTCTCAAGAAAGGAATGTGTAATTTCTTACGTGCTGCTCTGTGGTCGAAACCAAGCAGACATGCTTCAAACAGGCCTCATCTGTATCAATTTCTCTGGTCGACGCTCGTAAGAACTTGGACTCTTCGGAAAATTCGGCTTCGGTCAGAAAACGCCAGCAGCACTTGGTGAACCGGGAGCAGAGAGTGGTTGAGTAGTGGATAAGACATGCAATCCTCGTATTTTGTCCCTCTAGGCTTGTGCACCCTTCGCTAGCAGGGCTATGCTAGGCATCATGCTTGTGCTTGTTGGCTGCATTGGGTGATGCGCAAACTCGTGGCCGGTGTCTCGCGTGCTGCCGCTACGTACGCTTTGTACCTCTCTCGTTACAGAAAAGCGGCCTGCCACCGATCTGCACTCACAACGTAGTGGACGATGACAAGGATCCCGTGCTATGTGCAATCCGAAGAGTGCGGCTATTTAATCATCGCCACGACCGTGTCAAGGTAGCTGCTGCCGTTTTGCATGTGATTGCACCACTCTCGACTAGTGGCTCTCCACTTTCATCGTAGCTTCCTTTTTCCGTCAACTCGCTGTCATCACGCTACCTCGAGCTAGCGCCCGGGGTGCAAGGTTGCGTCGGCTTCGGGCAGGCGAGCTCGGTCGCTTTTGGGCGATCGACTAGAAAGGTCGTCTTCGATGTCGAGGAGGAGAGACTCCACGCTCATGTGGCTGCTTGGAATCTCCGTGACAATCCGCCTTGTTTGCCGTGCCGTACGAACTAGCATTGTGGCTAGCGAGTTTGGACTTGTTCGGCGACTTGTAGATTATATTCCATCCCGAGTTCCTGACCTCGACGAATCCTCTCCTCGGCCTAGATTACGAAGAGTTTGTTCGTGGCTGTCACTTGGGCGTCTTTCCGTCGTACTACGAGCCTTGGGGTTATACTCCGGGTGAGCGATCGACTTCCGTGTGTTCGTTCACTCGCCTCGCGCTGCGCAATGCTCGCACGCCTGAGATTGCAGCCCACACGCCCACGTCCTCGTTTTTGCAGCCGAATGCACGGTCATGGGAGTGCCAAACATTAGCACCAATCTGTCGGGCTTCGGTTGCTTCATGCAGGATCACGTGACCGACCCGTCGTCCTACGGCATATTCGTCATTGACAGGCGCTTTATCAGTGCCGACGAGTCGTGCAATCAGCTCGCTCAGGTACGAGGTGCCTGAGGTCCGGTTAGAGAGGGAGATGTCTCATCGCAAGGGGGCATCCGCCCGAGCTCGAGGAAATAATTCTCTATCCCTCCAGCCTACAGCCAGCCCCACCCACCTCCTCCACCACCAACAACATTGCGAAACGCTAGGCTGCTCTCAGCAGCGTAGGTCGTAGCTCCTTGCTCCTCGGGCCAACCTCCATTAAGCATAAGTGCAGGTAGGTATAAGCTTTTTCCTTATCCCTTCCAGATCATGTACGACTTCACCAAGCTTACACGGCGACAGAGGATCATCATGCGAAACCGCACGGAACGACTCAGCGACCTGCTTGACTGGAGGAGCCTGTGTGTGGTGAGTAAGATTATTTGTTTGCTTATTCGTTGGCATTTTTTGCTTTGTCTCACTTCCACACACGCACAGAGACGGACAGACTCGCTCTCTCTGCCTCTTCTATCTGTCTTGTGTCTCTTGCTCTACCGCCCTCTTTATTGTTTGTTTCCCGTCCTCCCTATCTCTCTCCATCTCCCTCCCCTCTACCTCTTTCCCTTCTCTCTCTCTGTCTCTCTCTCTCTCTCTCTCTCTGTCTCTCTCTCTCTCTCTCTCTCTCTCTCTCTCTCTCTCTCTCTGTCTCTCTCTCTGTCTCTCTCTCTGTCTCTCTCTCTCTCTCTCTCTCTCTCTCTCTCTCTCTGTCTGTCTCTCTCTCTCTCTCTCTCTCTCTCTCTCTCTCTCTCTCTCTCTCTCTCTCTCTCTCTCTCTCTCTCTCTCTCTCTCTCTCTCTCTCTCTCTCTCTCTCCACTCTCTCTCTCTCCCCTCTCTGCCCTATACTCTCTCCTAGGCCCTGCCTCTCCCACTAACACTTCTCTCTTCCCGGCATCAGTTCCTCTGTCCGTCCCGTGATGCCTCGAAGGAACTTCTTCTCTCTTGCAGTATTACCGCCGAGCTCGACAGCTGGCTCTGCAGCGCTGGCGACCCAATGAATTCGGCGAGAGCGCCACTCAAGATTTCATGCCGACAACTCATCCTTCATGGCCTCAGCAGCCTCCTCCGTCCATCAGAGAGGTAAGCAGCTCGAGCGAGCACGGCCCGAGCCGCCGGCACCGATCTGGTGCCGTCTGATGCGGCTCCTCAGGGCTGGGCAGGGCTCGCTGGTCTGGACTTCCAAGCTGCTTGCTGTGAGGATTCGGTATTTGGCAGTAGCCCCATTTGTGCTTTTCGCGACCCCTTGCAGCTGGTTCGGCTAATTGTGGTTTGGCTAGGAAAGTGAGCAAGGTCGATATTTGTGTGGTGCCCTTGTCAGCTGTTGTTATGCTGAAGTCCCCTGGGGTTTTTATTTATGGCGACCTGCAGCAATGCTATTTTTTTCAGTCATCACCATTAGTCATAGGCATTCGTCTCTTATGACCAAAAAAGCTGCCAGTCACCATCAGACTCCCTAGGATCTGATGGCTCCATCCCCCTCCGGTGATCGGCCCTTATATCCTGTCTGAAAACGTGCGTGCTTCTGTCTGGACCAAATGTTTCACAGTACTTTTTTTTTTTACCTTCCTACTCCTCACCAGCCATTGCAGTTTCAGCTTTTTCTGTCGAGGTGGAGTCAGTGTAGTCATTAGCAGTCAAAAATGAATTATGTTATTATATTAAAAAGCCCAAAAGACGAGAGTAGGAATACCTAACCGGTGCATAGCTTAGCACCATAGTGAAACATCGCAGCCGTGGCAGCTATCCGCTCGATGGCGGCTCAGTATGCCGAGAGGTAGTCCGTTCTCAGTTCGTTCTCTTGGTCTCCATTATTTTGGGTGAGCTTTCACCGAGAGACCGAGAGTCGTGTTTTGCCTGGTTTTGGTGCTCAGTGGCAACCGTGGCTGTCTTGCTCTCTCTCTCTCTCTCTCTCTCTCTCTCTCTCTCTCTCTCTCTCTCTCTCTCTCTCTCTCGAGCTAGAGCTAGAGCTCGCTTCGTGGATTCAGCCACCGGAAGTCGTGGTCCTGACTTCCGAGTGGCAGCGCTCGGAGGCTGCCCGCATCCGCTTGGGAATGGCTTGCTGTGTACTTCTGCTGCTGCTGCTGCTCACTCTGCAGACGATTCACTCTGCCGGTCGATCTTAGTGAGAAATCGAGCATCTCGGCTCCGCCATTTGCTTGATGTGCCTGACTGCTTAATGGCGGTCGCCTCACCATTTTTCCTGTCTGCAGCCGGACAGAAAGTTGCCTCGGCCCGTATCGGCGGCCACTTCTCCGTCGAGCTCGCGGCCCGAGTCGCCTCGGAGCGTGTACGACGACGACGAGGAAGACTCGGAGAAGGAACAGGAAGAGCTGAGAAAGAAGGAGTGAGCCACAGCTCGAGGCTGCCGCTGCTTGCGAAGCTGCAGCGGCAGCCTCGCTGGCTGGCTGCCTTGGCCGTCTTGGCGCTCTCTACCGAGAGGATTATCCTCGGACGAGTGCGCATTCCGACCGCTCACCTACTCGGCGCCGGTCGGATCCGCTTTCGTGCTCCCGGCGCGAGCGACGGCCGGCCCGCTCCAACGGGCGCCATATTTTGTGTTTGTTTGCTCTCTCGCGCGAGTCGGGCGCGTGCGGCCGTCGCACGAACGTGCGAGATGAGCCGCTGATCTGTGTGCTTCCTCAGTCTGAGCACCTCTCGAGTCCGTCTGCGTGCAAAATTCAGTGGCTTCCGGTGATCGCGATTGCGTTTCTGGCGAATTGCAGTGCGAAAGAAGTGTAGGTCCGTCTAAGGAAGCCACATTTTGTTACTTACACACGACTGTTTAGCGTAATCGGAGTAGAATGGTGTCTGTCACGTCTATTTTTGGTTTGAAGCAGTAGCTCGCTCTCTTGTGCCAATGCGGCTCAGAGCGGCTCCAGGGCACTGGAGCTGATTTTCGCACTGTTTGAAGTACCGGGTGGCGTTGAAGACTTCTCTGTTACGGTGTAGCAGTAAGTGTTGACTAGCCAGCAGAGATTAGCTGTGCCGATTAGCCGCCTCGCGATTAGCTGTCGAGTGCTAATGTTTCGTCAGTGTGTGGAATGCACTAATCGCCGCGAAGTCAACTGACGCAGTCAGTATCGAAATGCAGAATCATTGGAATCTTTATTGGCACCTTTTGCTTTTTTTTTTAAATGAACTTGGCCAGTCTGCAGTGTCTGTGTCTTACAGCAGCAGTTGTGCCTGCACCGGAGCAGTGAGTGAATGCCGGCACGAGCTCACTAGCTCAGAAAAACACCTGCGGCCAGCAGCTGCTTGCAGCCAGCAGCAGCAAGCAGCTGCGGTGGTCGGTGGCATTCAGTTTGCCGGCCCGAAGCTGCCGCTCGGTCGGCATCCCCGGTCCATGATAGGCTTCGGAAGCCAGTGTCGTAATCCGCAGACCGGTCCTTTATATAGATATCATCGTAAAGGAATATCTTACCATCGCCATCTTTCAGTTCAAACAGACATCAATTCCTTGCTTACTGGCCTACCAGCATGTGCGATCAGGCGATTGCAGCTGGTGCAAAGCTCTGCAGCTAAGCTTGTCTGTCGTGAGCAGCGCAGTTGCCACGTTACTCCACTTCTCGCCGACCTGCACTGGCTACCAGTCAAGCAACGGATTGACTTCAAGGTTTTGTCGCTCACTTTTAGGTCCCTTCATTCTATGGCTCCAGCCTATCTCTCCGACATACTCCCCCATCAGGCCAAGCATCGTACCACCCGCTTTTCGGAATCCAACAGTCTACAAATACCTCGTACAAACCTTAAATCCTTTGGAGACCGTGCATTTAGTTCGTATGCTCCCAAAGCCTGGAACTCCCTCCCGACCTGCGTCAGAACATCGCCTGACCTGACCACATTTAAAAGGAACCTAAAAACACACCTATTTAGGACAGCATTTAGTGGGTCCCTGTGATTCGTCCTTCACTTGCTTATGCGTGCTGACACTGTGCATGCTGCCACTAACCACATTTGCATGCTGACCCTGTGCATGTCACCCCTAACCATGTTTTTCATTTTGCTTGTTTTTCAAGCATGATTTTACTTACCATTCAATTGCATTTCCCTTTGCAGCAAATGTAAAGTGCCTAGAAAGAGATTAAGTTCTCTGAGGGCCCTTTATCAAGTGCATTATTATTATTATTATCGACTTCTTGCGGATTGAATGAGCAGGGAATTTTAAGATGCATCCGCACTAGCCTGCCCAGTGACCCCTTGCACTAAAAAGCGTGCGGTTTGCTCCAGTCGGTTCATGAAATGGAGCTTGGTGCGATCCGAACTCCTGTCCCTCGATTACATCAACACAGGACTCCAGTCCATCGATTCCAAGCACTACTTCGATGTCTACATTTAGATCTGCAGCTGCCATGGATAATTAACATAATAAATATATCCTTAGCCTCATATAACGTCCCTGCACCTTTCAAAAAGGTTTTTATTAGGCTGCAATATAAGAAAGCAACGCTAGACCAAAAGAACTTAAAGCAGCGGCAGTCCCGTCTCCCCCCATTCCTATCGAAGACACTGGAAAGAGTTGTGGCAGACCAGCTGAACTATAATATTGAGACCTCAAACCTAGCAACTAAGTTCCAGTCTGGGTTTAGAGTTGATAACTCCACAAAGTCAGCATTGCATAGGGTGTACCTTCTCAGAATGCAGACATGGGTAGAGTGTCTCTGCTTGTTTTGCTCGATCTTTAGGCAGCTTTTGATACCATCGATCACCAATTCCTTCTTGAGCGCCTCTGATCTCACCTGGGCATCACTGGCACTGCACTGCAATGGTTCAGGTCCTATCTCAGTGGGAGACTCCCAAGTATAAATGTCAACAGACAAAAATCACCCGAGGAACCAGCTATGTATGTGGTACCTCGGGGTTCTGTGCTCGGTCCACTTATTTTCACACTTTATCCTTTCCCTCTTGCCGATGTCTAGGCTTTCACTTGTATGCAGATGACACTCGTTTAAATAAATAAATAAATACTAGCTGATTTAAAAGCTTCTTTTGTATAGCGGCAGAGGTGTCTTTACGGCTATCACCACCGCTTACAGTGGCAACAAAGGATTGCCCACCGCAGGATTCGAACCCACAACCGAGGTCGAAAAGCAACCACCTTACCTAGTGTGCCATCACGGCTTACTTATAATATAATTCATTTGTATAACGCCCTAAGAGAACTTGATCTCTATTCAAGCGCTTCCCCTCGGGGCTCGAGCTCACGACCCCAGTCAGGTCTTGGTCGGACCGAGCATCGTTAACCACCGGACTAAACAAGCTCCTCGGTTGTACCCTTGCTTTGATCCCTCCCATCCCTCAAGCACGTAGAATTCTCTAATGTAATGTATCTCCCCTGTAACTCCACAAAGTCATAAAGACCATGCTGGTGTTACGTAGGAGAGTTTTGTATAGCGCACTCACAGCCTAAGCTGCTTTCGGTACGCATCCGGTAGCCAACAGACTTCGTCTCACGCAACAAAGAGAAAGTGGGAAGCATAGCACAGTCAGGAGAGCAGTTGAGGTAGTGATTAACATAGAAGTAGCAGCTCAGGACCGCTGAAAAAGATGTGCCATAGTCGGCAGTAGGAGAGTAGTTGTCGTTTCGTAAGAATTGTGGAAGCGAATTCCAGTCTAGGACCTGCAGTCCAGCTTCGGTCGCCAACAGTCTTTAACCGAAGGAATGGGACAGCTAATTTATTGTCCACACAGGACCTGAGGGCGCGAACAGGCTGAAACTGATGCAGCAGTTCAGCTAGGTATGAAGGAGCCAAGCCGTGGCGGGCCTTGTGGGTCAGCGTAAGAACTTTGCTCTGTATCCTTTGCTCAACCGGCAACCATCCTAGCTCTTTCAGCAAAGGAGACACGTGCTCAAACCGCTGGGACTTGAAGACTAGTCTTGCAGCCATATTGATTGTCCGCTGTAGTGGCATAATAGCTTTCTTTGGCAGCCCAGCCAAAAGGGAATTACAATATTCAAGCCGAGACAGAACTAAAGAGCAAGTTAATAATAATAATAATAATAATAATATTGCACTTGATAAAGCGCCCTCAGAGAACTTAATCTCTTTCTAGGCGCTTTACATTTGCTGCAAAGTGATACGCAATAGAGTACAAGCCACTGTGGGAGACAGCTCCTAATCTTGGATAGGGATCGGATGTGATGGCTAGCTGTAGAGGCAGTCTTCTGAATAAAGCTTTTGAAATTGAAGCAGCTGTCGAGCACAACACCTAAATTTCGAGCACGTGGTGATGGTCGCACAACAGCATCACCTATTAGAACAGCAAAGCCTTTTAAACCAGCCACACGCTTAGGTTGTCCTATGAGCAGCAGTTCGGTTTTATCAACATTTAATTTCAGGAAGTTTTCCGACATCCAGGATCGAATATCGGCAAGGCAAGCATTCAGTTTCTCAGTTGCCGCAGCAGATTCCGACGGTTTGAATGACAAATACAACTGAGTATCGTCAGCATAGACGTGATATCCTATTCCATGTGCCTTAATCACTTTTCCCAGAGGTTGTGCATAAATGGAGAACAGCAAGGGACCAAGTACAGACCCTTGAGGGACTCCACAGGTGACCCTTCTCGTGTCTGAGACCTGACCCCCCCCACACGACACCCTTGCTGCATGTATTGATGACATCCACATATGGATGGCAGCAAACATAGCCACAATTCGGGCTTCCATAGACAGGGATACTATATCTAAACTGGTCCGTACATTTGTGGCATCCCCCGTCTCGACTTCTGTAACTTAATGCTTGGTGGTCTTTCGGCCTGTGCAGCCAGGCGCTTACAGTTGGTGCAAAACTGCAGCTAGGCTTGTCTGTCGTGGGCGTGGCAGTTGCAACATCATACCACTTCTCGCTGACCTTCATTGGCTCACAGTTAAGCAGCGTATCGACTTCAAGGTTCTGTCACTTACTTGTAGGTTCCTTCAGTCTCTGGCTCCAGCCTGCCTATTTTAACTACTCCCCCACCAGGCCACGAATCGTATAACCCGCACTTTTGACTTTAATCGTTACGAACCTCAAAATCTTTGGAGACCGTGCCTTTAGTTCTGATGCTCCCAAACCCAGTTCTGATGCTCCCAAACCCTGGAACTCACTCCCGACGCACATCACAACGTCCCCTGACATGGCGACACTTAAAAAAAAGCTTAAAATATCTGATCATTACAACATTTAGTGGGGGCGATTCATCCTTCGTGTGCATTTGCTTGCTTACACTGCCTGCTGCTTGCGAATGTTACCACCAATTATCTGGTAATACTTTTTATATATAGTATCTGTAAAGTGCCTAGAAAGAGATTTAGTTCTCTGAGGGTGCTATACAAATGTATTATCATTATTATTAAGTCCTAAAGTGGAAGCACGTTTGACTTGGTGTTTTATCTGGGGTGCCCTACCCAGCCCAGTCTAAAAGGGTTACACCACGGATATTTGAGCAGTTTTTCATGCAAAATGTGGCACGTGGCCACTGAATGCGACAGCCTTGTTCGCTCTACAGAGGCAGAAGGGTCGGCAGCTGTTCAACCCAGTTGAAACAAGAAACACAGACTTGACAGTTCAGGGTCTCGACTCCAGGGTGACTGGACGCCAAATGCGAGCAGTTTAAGGAGCTCGGTCAAGATCGTCAAGGTCCAGCTCGGTCAAGATGCTATCGGCACTTGGTCCTCGTACAGACACGCTCTTGCGTTCAGGAGACCCTTCAGGGAGCGAGCCCTGGGGAGCGAGCCTAATCTGATCTCTTCCTTCCCTGTTGCACAACACTGCACAACATGTTGCACAACATGCACAACACTGAATGTATTTGTAAAAATGTGGGAAAAACAGTAACGTTACGATACCTGCTCAGCGGGCATGAGCTAAGGGAACCAGTAATCATATAACAGTAATATCGCATTTGTTTACCAGCTAGGACCTAAATCGCGTTGTTTGGCACTTCACATTGGTTGACAAGGGAGCATATACAAGAAATAGATATAATAACATGCATGCTCGTAGCACGAAATAAGCACTCGGTGACAGCCCTTTGCACGACCTGTCATCCGGCTGGGTAGTGCGACCGCACAGTCTCCGCCCAGTGCTCGAAAGCTGCTGAGTCACGTTCCCTCACAGAGCAAGACGATCCACGTGCACGAATCAAAGCGCGCAGCGACAAACAGGCGGGTTTCTAGTTACGCTTTAAACCTCGAGTCAGAGGAACATACAGGGGTAATTATTTCAGTGGGCGGAGAGTTAAATAGTTTTGGAGCACGCGAACTGACGGCACGTGTCACCAAACGACTCGAGGTTGGTAAAGTGCGAGAGGAGGTCCGAGGAATAAGCTTTGCTGCAATAGGTCGGCCTGAGCAAGAGAATGAAGATACCTAAACGTGAAGGTAAGACAGAAGTGGTGCAATGTGGCACAGTTCAAGTAAGACAAGCCTAGCTGCTGAGTTTGCACTATAACCAAGCCACGAAGGGCAACAAGCAGAGAATCCGACTGTGAACAGGATGGCACAACTGCAAATGACTAACTTGCCTGTGGCGCCGACATCTAGCATGGCCAGACTGCCTTTCCAAACGGCACGCTGTGCAAGGCGCAGTCGAACGCTTCACTTTGCTAATACATTTAATCCGGACCATGGACACGTGCCAGTCACGCCGTTCGGCTGCTATAGAAGTGGCACATATATAGAGCTCGGTCTGCTAGCTTCCTGGACCGTCAGTTCACGTTCGCTGTGGACTGCTCCACGGAATCGGCAGTAAAGCGTAGCGCCACCAAGGAATGCGGCGTGCCTACTACATGCTCACTAGTGTCCCGAGGTCCGTAGCCAGACGCTAGCTTAATCCGTAGGCAGCAAAGCACTTTTAATGGCTGAGCAGAGCACGGCAATGCTGAAGTCGCTTGCTTCACTCCGCTCACGCCAAGAGGCGAGCGCCTGACGCTAGCGATGTGCGCTGCTGCTGCTGTGCTCGCCGCCATCTTCTTTCTTGTGGCGGTGGCGGCGGCGGCGGCTTCTTCTTGTCTTTCTTTGGCCTCTTACTCCTTTCCTTGTGGCCTCTCGAGGCCAATAGATCACTTTCGGCAGCAGCCGGTGCATCGCGCGACGAGCGCTTCTTCTTGTGAACTCGGACCTCTTTCGAAGGATGCGCCTTGTCTTCGGCAGAGCTCTCAGAATCGCCGCTTGTGCTCCTATCTCTGAAGTGAAAATTGATGCAGGGCCCCGCCCGAAGCCCCGAGCAATCCTTTGCAGGTCTAAACGGGCACAAACAGCCGTCCGCACTCGCTTCCCTCTGTACGCGTGAGCAGCGTGCGCCCTGCAGCTCAATCCTGCAGCCTGCGCCCTGACACGCTCTGTGCGCACAGAACGCAAAGCTTCTTCCTAGGAGATCAGCTCCAAATTGGCATCTATGCGGCAGCGCACGCAGCTCCGCGCCTTGCCACGTGCGATGCAGCTGCAACGTTAAATAGCGACTCAAGTGGGTCACTTACCGCTTATGCTTTTTTGCCTTAGGTGGTGCCTGTTGCGGCTCTGCGACTCGCCTTTGTTCTTCTGCAAATAAAGCACACAGCATGGGATTTTTAGTTTTTTTTTTTTTTAAAGATATGATCTCAATAGCGCAATGCACACAAACGTCCAGCGAACGAGCGAGCGAGCGGCAGCACTTGTCTGCTGGCGGAGACCGGAAAGCAGGAGCGAGCGACCCATTATATATAAGCTCACTGCGCAAGGAAAGAGCCACCTCTGGCGATGAAGTATTGCATACCATCCGGCTGAGCCTAGCACTCCCGCCCCACATTTCTAGCGCTAGCAGCACTACGCACAGTAGGGCAGGCCTGAAAAGAAAGAGAGAAAAGACGTCTCGTCGACGTCTCTCGAGGATCGGCCTCGTCGAACGCCTCCGTCGGAGGTGACTGCGCTAGCCACAACTTGAATTAAGAGCTTCAAATGATTCCCCGACAGTGACTAAGCAGCAGCATCACCCGTTAGCCACCAGGGCACGATTTCCTTTTCGTGAACAAACGCACGTAGACACCGTTAGCAGGTACGGGCCATTCGCGACCTTCACCTGGATGACACACGGCTTCAGCAGGCAGACGATAAACCACACCGTGTGGCAGCGGTCACGAAACAATTGACGGCTGCACGCAGAAACTTCCCCCCCCCACTGCATTGGCAGCTGCTAAAGACCTGATTGGATAATCTCTTGGAAACGTTCTGAAGATTATAACCCTAATCGAAGTTCGAGCAGAACCTTACAAGCACTAGCCAAGCTAACGCAGGTCACGACTGTTTAGCTGGTTTGGTCCAGTGATTAAGGTGCTCGCCCGGACCAAAGTCTGGCTGAGGTCGTGGGCTCGAGCCCCGAGGCATATGTGAATTACATTTTTTGAGCATCCTAAGCCCAAAATAAGCACTGGCAAGCCATATACACTCACTCACAAAAGTATTGACGTGATCCATTAGACGATGGACCGATGAAATGTCCCGGCAGCCTGGAACGATATCTTACCTTTAAAAATGGCAGGACTTTAGTTTGGAATTGCAATTCGATTATCGTACTTGCAGTCCAAACGGTAAACAATTTTTCTGCGAATGCACTTGTGCGCAGGAGGGAGTTATTTTGAACTTTCTAGCCGAACCAATCGTGTGGAGCTGCACCTACGGAATATCTGCCATGGGAAAGACAAAGGAGCTAAATAGTGAAATCAAAGGGACCAAATCGTCGCCCATCACAAGTTGGGTCTTAGCAAGATGAAGGTGAAGTTAAAGGTGGCACAGAAGCTTGGTTTAAGTCTGAGGAATCGGTCAGGTATAAACTGAAGTATTTTCAGGTCGGTAATAATAATAATATTGCACTTGATAAAGCACCCTCAGAGAACTTAATCTCTTTCTAGGCGCTTTGCATTTGCTGCAAAGGGACACGCAATTGAATGGTAAGTAAAATCATGCTTAAAAAACAAACAAAATGAATAATATGGTTAGGGGTGACATGCACAGGGTCAGCATGCAAATGTGGTTAGTGGCAGCGTGCACAGTGTCAGCACGCATAAGCACATCAAGGACGAATCACGGGGACCCACTAAATGCTGTCCTAAATAGGTGTGTTTTTAGGTTCCTTTTAAATGTGGTCAGGTCAGGGGATGTTCTGACGCAGGTCGGGAGGGAGTTCCAGGCTTTGGGAGCATATGAACTAAATGCACGGTCTCCAAAGGATTTAAGGTTTGTACGAGGTATTTCCAGACTGTTGGATTCCGAAAAGCAGGTGGTACGATGCTTGGCCTGATGGAGTAGTATATCTGAAAGATAGGCTGGAGCCATAGAATGAAGAGACCTAAAAGTGAGTGACAAAACCTTGAAGTCAATCTGTTGCCTCACTGGTAGCCAGTGCAGGTCGGCGAGAAGTGGAGTAATGTTGCAACTGCGCCGCTCACGACAGACAAGCCTAGCTGCCGAGTTTTGTACCAGCTGCAATCGCCTGACTGCACATGCTGGTAGGCCAGTAAGCAGTGAGTTGCAGAAGTCGAGACGGGATGTCACGAATGCATGGACCAACTTGGACGTGGTATCCTTATCTAAACAAGCCCTAATTTTAGCAATGTCATGAAGCTGAAAATAGGCGGATTTGACTGTGGAGCTGATATGGTCGTCTAACGAGAGGTCACTTTTTGGAATATGACACCTAGATTTCGAGCTGATTCAACTGGAGATATGCTGGCAGAGCCAATTTTGAAAGTCAGCCTTTCCAATCTCTGAATCACACTGGGTTTGCCCATAACTAGTAAGTTAGTTTTATCATCGTTTAGTTTTAGAAAATTTGCTGCCATCCATGTGCGGATGTCATCAATGCATGCAGCAAGTGAGTTGAGAGAATTTGAGGTGCTCGAAGGCTGGGAGGGATCAAAGCAAAGGTACAACTGAGTGTCATCCGCATAGAAGAGAGCCTAAATTGCCTAGATTGTGAGCCTAGATTGTGCTTGGCAATCACATCAGCAAGAGGGAGACTATAAACCGTGAAAAGAGCCGGACCTAGCACGGAGCCCTGAGGTACTCCATATTTCAGAGGTACTTCAGATTATCTTTGTCCATTTACGTCAATACTCTGGAGTCTCCCAGTGAGATAGGACCTGAACCACTGCAGAGCAGTGCCAGTGATGCCCGGGCGAGATGAGAGGCGCTCTAGAAGTACTCTGTGATCGATGGTATCAAAAGCTGCCGAAAGATCGAGCAAAACAAGAAGAGACACTCTACCCATGTCTGCATTCCTAAGTAGGTCGTTGTATACCCGAAGCAATGCTGACTCTGTGGAGTGCGGTAGCATGGACTTCTTACCATGCTCCGGCTGCCCAAGTTCGATGACCAAAAAAAGATGACCGTCTGCTAAAACTGGCTGCTCTGGGTCGAAGGAAAGCACCACTTCTAGCTCTCTACAAGACCTTGAAAGAGGCCACCGACAAGGATGTAAGTGTTGATACGGTCCGTAGGAAGCTTCCGGAGCATGGCATTTACAGAAGAGTTAGTAAACACAAGCCGTTAACTAACGAACGACAACGAAAATGCCGTCTGCAGTGGGCCCGAAAACATGCCCACTTTTACAGCTGCCGACTGGAGCAGTATTCTATGGACCGATGAAAGTAAATTCATGGGTCACGGAGATGGCAAGCAGAGGAATTTTGTCAGTCAAAAGAAATAAAAATCAAAAATCACAAAACAAAACTAAATGAATACTACAAGGAATGCTTGCAATCTACCCTCATGTAAGGAGGTGGAAGTGTGCTTGTTTGGCCTTGTTTTTCGGCTTCCGGAGTAGAAACTCTAACCCGAATCAACAGGATTATGGACAGGAACGTGTTCATGGACATCGTCAAAAATGTTGGCATACCCTATGCCAGAGCTCTTGTGGGGGGAAGTCTACGTTTGGCAAATGGATAATCCCAAGCATACTGCAAGGACAATGAAATTATTATTTGCCGATTCAGGTTTCCAAATCCTTAGTTGGCTGAGCCAATCTTCCGATCTCAACCCTATAGAGCATCTGTGGGACAGGTTGGAGCACTCACTTAGAACTGAGAACAGCATCTCATCTTCCCCCCCCCCCGAGCAGCTTTTTGGTCGGCTTATGCATCTGTGGGACTGCATTACTCTGGATGTTTGCCGAAAGCTGACTGAGTCACTGCCGTGGCGAATACAGCAAGTCATAGAGAACAGGGGTGGTCTGGCCTGCTATTGATGTGAGTACCCATTAGTGCACGTATAAGTATAACCTTAGTTCCGATCAGGGAAAATATTAAAACACCTCGTGCGCATGTTTTCAGTGCTGTTAGAAGAAGAGTGAGTCAATCAACTGACAGAACAGGGGGTTGGTGGAGATACCTATTCACCCTCGTAAGTGTTTTTGCGTTTGAGTGTATGCAGGGTTGAACCCAATCAATACATCGTCTATCTCGGACAGTTTAGCTGTGTATCATCTTAACTCAACAGTACTTCGCCATATCTCCTCGATATTGGCATCTTAAAAACCCATGTTTAAAGGACCCGGGTGTGGTGTTTCATTTACTGCATCGGAACACTGAACATCGCTAATGTGGAGAGAACTAAATTGTTTAGTTAATTCTATTTTTGGTGTTTCCATCGCTTGGTCATATGCATCTTGCAGCAATAACAACTTGACTTGTCCTGATGTATCAGAAGTCACACGAATAACTGGTACGATTTCAAAAAATGTATAGTTAAATTTCAGGTACAATTTCCTTGTTACAGCGCTGTAAAGCAATATCCTTACAACCCAATGTGAACAAGAGCTCCACTAGGGTTAACATTTTAGAGTTTAATATCGCATTTTAAAAATTTATTTGATCTTTATTGGATCAGTGATGAACATGTTTCCTCTACTGGGAGCCATAGTGAAAGCGATACAACTGGGCTTATTGTGTAAGTCACATGACTACTCATAACATTGTAGGCGGTATGACTATCACCCAGTATTCATATCCTCTGGGGGCGTGTGTGTGTCTGCGTGTGTGTGCGTGTGTGTGCGCGTGTGTGTGGCATGCACGCATGTGTTTGTGTGTGTGCGTGTGTACGTGTGTACGTGTGTGTGTGTGTGTGTGTGTGTGTGTGTGTGTGTGTGTGTGTGTGTGTGTGTGTGTGTGTGTGTGTGTGTGTGTGTGTGTGTGTGTGTGTGTGTGCTTACAGAGAGGTTCGACTGCATAAGCATATAATATAACTGTAATCACCATTTTAGGTGCCTGTGCAGACATGCCAAACTAGTACCAGGGGCATCTCCCAACTCTGGTATGAAGCACCAAAATAAAGTTAACTAGATAAGATTCACACAGTTGCTAACAGTAACGAGTGCTTAGAAGCAACCAATAACTCCCAAGAGCTATCAATTTTTCCTGTGGCCACCACATGCACACACATGCATGCACGCAAACACACGCGCACACACACACACACACACACACACACACACACACACACACACACACACACACACACATGTGCAGGCATGGAGGCAGTGAGGCAGCCCTGACCTTGAGCCAGTCTGGTGAGAGGCGATAAGAAGAAGCCTTCGTCACTCGAGTCGGAGCTCGTGCTGCTGACGTCCAGCAGCACGTCCTTGGATGGGTCGGCCTTCAGGAAGTTTCGACACTGGTAGGTGAGGTGACCGGCTACCAAAACACGTCAAGGAATCACATAATCACCTCGGAAAAAACGCTTCTCTCGTACACACCGTGCACACGTGCAACGCTTAGTGTTTAAGGAATCGAGCTCGTGGAGGCAAGGATGCTCCTACTGTGAGTAGTAGGCGAAATACCAATTTAAGAATGCATTTCACGCGACTGTCTCTGTTGCATGTACATCGTCTGTGGAGGCAGTGGATCGCTCCCTAGTGGCCAGCAGCTGCCACTTTATGGTAGCTCGTCTCGCCAAGGTCGTGTAATAACGAAAAGCATGCAATCACGAATCAGTGCATAAGCTGGTGATAAATATTTTATTTTTTAATCAACCGTGACAGTGATTGTTGCTGTCACATGCACAGGCCCCAAAAGCAAGATTGTCTAGGACAAACCATGGTTGACGTATTTTCTTCAACGCCGTGCAGAGGTAACGATCGAAGGGTCTCAGGTGAGTGCAAATGGCCAAGTCGTATGCGGCAAGGTCGACTGGCCAACTCTGCCACCAAGAGACTAATCTTTATTGAAACTTAATCTTAAGCTTAAAAGGATGAGCGCTACTACGAAATCAAGACAGGCGCTGCTTTGTGCGCGGGCACACACACACACACATGAGGACACTCAACACACATACACACACGAACTCTTCCTCTTGTACACAAACATACTTGCGGTACAGAAAAGTGGTGACAGCAAGCTTACTGGCTAGCAGCAGGCCCTACCTGATGCTCAAGACATGCAATGCATTTTATTATACCGCATTCTTTTCACGAGCGTCCTCGGCTGTGTCAGTGCAAAGCCTTAATGCTTGCATGGAGTAGAGTGAACTTGCAGCATACAGAAATTGTTATCATCTGTATAAAGTACTGATGGGGTCACGAATTGCTGGGTCATGGTATCGATTTCAGCAAGCGGCTTGTTTCAGTGGTCTTAGTTAGCGATATGGCTTCCTACGTCCAACCTGTGATGAAGGAAGTCAAAGAAATATACATTCACACTCACAGCCCACATTGTTTTGCAGAACTACGGCATCCATCCAGTTTCCAGTCATGTCGAGAATTGATTAAAGGATGGCAAATACATCAACACGGTTGCCGAAAATTATTATGGAGCTTTCCAGCACACTTATCTGATTACTTGAATCACAAAATAAGATCCGTTCTGATGCAGCCTCGCCGACAACGATGCATGTCATGCACTTCGGTTCGCTCACTTACAATGGCCAAAAGATAGTGACACCAGCACGTTTGTGCAGCTACTGAAGTCAATTCCGGCTTCTGACATGTGACGATGTTTTTAGTGACGATGTTTGAACAACATTTCATAATGCTACGTCGTCACACAAATTCGGACTAAACCGTGGCAAATGTGCCAAGGGGTTCGTTCTACTTCAGAGAACATCTTGCTGGTATGGCCAAGATATATTCCCATCAGCTGTAAATGTTTGAAAGGTCATACATCACCCATGCACAGCAAACACAGAGACGACTGGAACAAAGGCAAGACATCGCTGACCAAGATAAGAACAAATCAAGGTCTCTAAAAAAGGACTAGCCTCTCGAACTTGCTACCCAAGTCTACAATATATATATATATATATATATATATATATATATATATATATCAATATTTCGAAGGTACAAAATTAAACTTTTTCTGACTGGCAATTCTGTTTACACACTTCGTGCTGGTTGCTAAGGTCTTGGGCACAAGCCTGCAGTAATTTTGCCTGCCGCGCACCCACGTGACTCTGCTTTGGGAGCCCCCTGCCTGCCTCCCGTGTCACGTCCTCGCCTGCTTCCTCACGAAGAGCTTTAGTAGCATTGGGTCCTCGGGCAGCTGCATTTGCCGAGCCACCGAGGCCAGACCAGCAAGAAAGCCTTCTAGCCTGCGTTTCGACACACTACTTTGCCCAGGCCTGTGCAAGGTTTTCTGCGAAATGGGAGACTCAGATCAACTCAGCTGCCCTTCAGGCTGCCGGTCCCACCGAGAGCTGCCCCTCATGCACAGCAAGCGATCCGTCGTCTGGAAAGTCTCACTATTTTGAATCCGTTGCTGCTAGCTCTTCTCTCTCTCTCTCCCTCTCTCTCTCCCTCTCTCTCTCTCTCTCTCTCTCTCTCTCTCTCTCTCTCTCTCTCCCTTCTATCTAGCTCCTCTAGCAAATTTCTTTCACACAGAAGGACTTCAAATGCGAGGAGTCAGAATGCATTTTGTTTTTGCATACACAGCCGGCAGACTTCGATCGCAGCGACCAGCGCCAAGCCAACGGACGTGCATTGGCCTTTTTCCCCTCGCAGGAACCGTCTGCAGTGGCCACTCACAAGCTGCTGCAAATACGCTCGTGCGGTCCGGCAGTTGGCTTTCTGATGGCGCCGTCGGTCGGGCAGCTGGTCCTGTCGACCTGAGCCAGATCGCGAACCAACCTCTCTCAATTCGACCGTGCCGACCGCGGCAGTCAGAATTTTCAGCTGGCATACAACCAATCGCACCCGATAGGGAGGGCGAATTCTCGTCGGCTCTCTCTCTCTCTCTCTCTCTCTCTCTCTCTCTCTCTCTCTCTCTAATGCGCCTGGCTGCAGTGCCACGGTGCGCGCTAATTCACTTCGTCATACCAAACGCTGGCGGCGCGGCCAGTAGACCGCACTCCCCGCGTGCGACACCAGCCGGACACCGCAGAGCGCCTTACGGGGTCGCTACGGAATACTGTCGTAGGCGTAGCCCGCGCCAAACGGTCGGCACCGCGCAGAGCTAACTGCAGGTCCTACGCGACTGGCGGAAACTTTGCTGCTCGTTCGGACCTAAAGACGAAACGCGGTGGCTCCGACGGGCTCTGTTTATATACAACGCGCGGACAAACGCACGGCCCTCGCGCATCGCGATTTACGACGGCGTCGGGCACGGCGACACGGCGCGAACGCCAGTAGCCCAAATACAAGGCGACCGCGACGCTAAGCGCATGTCCTCTCGAAAGAGACTATAAGTACAGAGGAACCGGCGAAGAGCGTGCCGCACTCGCACGGACGCTACGGAGCGACGCAGACAAGGGCCGCGTGGAGCGCGGTGCGCTGTGATGAGAGCGAAAACGAATTGAAACGGGGCGAATCAAGAAAGACGAGTTACTTACAATAGCCGCATTTTTTGCACGCGGCAATTTTCCTCTTCGTGTCAACAATGATGCTCATATCTGAGCCGGGCAGAGCTCCGCCAGTCCGCTACGCACACAATATACTATTGCGGCTGCACACTGAAACCCGCGCGACGCTAGAACGTTCTCGCTGCCCGACAGCCTCGCACGGTGTAATGCCTTGCAAACTAGAGTAGAGACTAAAATACGCCCGTTTCATCTCACCGTCTCCTAGTCCGAACTGCTAGAGTGGACCCGCGACCGCCAGTCGTGCGGTCGACTCAGCGGGCGCGTGACCGCGGCAGCTGGAACTCCCGCCGTTTCGCCTACTGGAAAAATCCATGCCAGAGCACGTAACAGATTGCCGATCACGGCTGAACCGAGATCGTAGCGCAATGATGAGCAGCCGCTGCATGCTGACTGGCATCGGCGGCTTCCGCGCTCAAGAATCCGCGCCGGCAAGGATTACTGTGCTCGTGTACTATGAATCTACCCGGAAGTGGTTATTTGCCTGCCTTTGCCAAGATGTTTCATCTGATTATTATTTGAAGAGCTAACAATGAACCTGGTCGACCAAAGGCATGCATCCATTGTCGGAAGCAGCTGCCCAGCGAGAAAAGAGGTCGTAACTGTCGCTGGATGAGTTTGTACTCATGGAATCACTAAGCTGAAATGCACTCCTACGCCAAAGTGTCGCAGCAAATGTAAAGTTTCTGAAAGCGATTAAGTTCTCTGAGGTTGCTATACAAATACATGTTTGTTATTATTATTAGGAGTGACGCGCTCGTCTCGTGCGATGGGATTGCTCAGACTCGGATGCGAAGCGTGCTTTTTCTAGAGCCGGAAAGCGGCGCACGATATGTGGCCGAAGCTGTTGCTTTGCCGACAGCCGGCGTCTCGCTCTCGCTCTCTCTCTCTCTCTCTCTCTCTCTCTCTCTCTCTCTCTCTCTCTCTCTCTCTCTCTCTCTCTCTCTCTCTCTCTCTCTTGAGCGATTAGCGGACGTTTGCCACGAATACGCCGGACTTTGCCGTCGACTTTTGTTTTCGATCCTTTTAACCTGCGTATGGTGTGTCCGTCTGCTGCTCCTCAAAGACTAAGTGGATGTACCGCGGAAGAGTTTTCCATTGCTTACGTCACCCAAAGTGTATGCGGCTTTCGGTACGCATACGGTGGCCTACAAGACTTGGTTTTACGCAACGAAGAGAAAGTGAGCAGCATGGCTAATATTAATAATAATTTTTATAATGCACTTGATAAGGCGCCCTCAGAGAACTTAATCTCTTTCTAGGCGCTTTACATTTGCCGCAAAGGGAAATGCAATGGAATGGTGAGTAATATCATGCTTGATAAACAAGCAACATGAATAACATGGTTAGGGGTTACATGCACAGGGTCAGCATGCAAATGTGGTTAGTGGCAGCATGCACAGTGTCAGCACGCATAAGCACATCAAGGACGAATCACAGGGACCCACTAAATGCTGTCCTAAATAGGTCTGAGTCAGGACTTCGGTCCCCGAAGTGAGCAGCATGGAAGTTGCAGTTCCGGGCGGCTAGAAAGAAAGGATGTGTCGCAGTCGGCAGCAGAAGGACAGATGTCGTTTCGCAAAAATTGTGGAAGTGAGTTCCGAAATCTGGTACCTACAGAGAAAAAACTTCTGTCGTCGAGCGTACGAATGGAACAGCTAAAGTATTGGCCGTAGAGAACCTTAGGGCGCGAGTTAGCTTAAACTGGTGCAGCTGCTCAATTAGGTGTGTGGTTGCTTTTCACGACCTCGGCCCCGAGGTCGTGGGTTCGAATCCTGTGGTAGGCAATCCTTTATCGCCACTGCAAGCGGTGGTGATAGCCGCCAAGGCTCTTCTGTCGCTATATAAAAATAGGCTGTTGAATCAGCTAGTATTTATTTATTTACAGGAGCCAAGCCGTGGCGGGCCTTGTGGGTCTGTCTAAGAATGTAGTTATGTATCCGTCGATCAACCGGAAGCCACCGCAGCTCCTCCAGTACAGGAAACACTTGGCTGAGCCTCCAGGGTTTTCTGACTAGCCTCGCCGCCATGATGAGCTCCAGCGGTCCTATCGAGAAAATTGGCTTTAATTGCAAATCGCGGAATAAATGAAGCTCAGTCGCAAGCACATACCGAAATCCATTGAATCGCTCTCGCCCCGGCGCTCTGCTGCTCTCGAAACACCCACCGGCTTTGGCGGATTCCGACTCAAAACTGAACCCCGAACGCCTCAGTTGCAGTTATTGCCCCCCCCCCGAAGCGGTGACTCATCCCCCCCACAAATATATGGCCCAGCGGTTCTCAGTCTGTGGGTCGCTCGACCCCTTTGGGGGTCGAGCGACCCTTTCACAGGGGTCGCCTAAGACCATCGGAAAATACGCATTTCCGATGGTCTTTGGAAACGAGGCACCGCTCCTCTATCCGTCTCCAAACAGATCCGCTCACATGTAGATACGTCCACGTACGAGTACCCGGCGTGATGACATTGAAACGCTGGCGAGATTATTGGCCGGGTTACGTAATTAGTAGGGAATTTCTGATCCGGTGAGAAAGAAGCGATCTCAACCTTTGCACTGACGTGGCACGTTATGCATACTGTCGCAGCGTGTAGCAATGCAGTTTACTGTTGTTATATTAAGACTGTTACCCATGCTACACCATGCTTTAAGACACAATTTCATGTATGTGTAATTAGAAATAAACATTTCACAGTATATAATTGCCTATTGTTTTGTGATTAATCACTATGCTTTAAATTATGTTAAAGTTGTCACAATGAAAATGGATCTTGCATATCAGATATTCACATTACGATTCACAGTAGCAAAATTAAAGTTATGAAGAAGCAACGAAAATATTTTAATGGTTGGGGGTCGCTGAAACATGAGGAACTGTATTAAAGGGTCGCGGCATTGGGAAGGTTGAGAAACGCTGCTCTAATCGATTAAATTTAACATTATAATTGATTTATAATTACTATTAATTTACATCACAATTAATTTATTCCTCTAACGGATAAGTATTCCTCTAACTTTGAGTCAGATCAGTTTTTATGGTGTCGACACAGCGCCCCCTTGTACAACTAACCACATGTTTGAGGATTTATATAAGAGCCGCCGCTGCTTTTGCTCCATCTTTTCGCTGGGTGCAGAAACGACCGAGGCCGAAACGCCAGACGCCCCGGCTAACGCTCCTCCGCCGCAGATCAGGCTGCAGGGAGCCGCTCAAGCCTCGCCCCCAATGTCAAGAGGCCCATAGTGTAAGTAAGCCTTCCGTTGTAAGGTCTCAAGCCCTCTTCCCGGTGGCTACCCCAGACTCGCTGGGAAGAGGGCTCGCCAGACTTGTAGAGAGGCGGCCTGATTCTGCCTCCGCATCTGCTTCAAAGTCAAGACTTAACTATTTTCAGCACCGGCGAAAAATTTTGAGCTTGCTGAGACAAGGATGCCACAGCCAAGGTGGTCCGTGCATCTGTGATATCTTCTGTAACTCACTGCTTGCTGGCCTACTGGAATGTGGGATCAGGCGATTGCAGCTGGTGCAAAACTCCGCAGCTAAGTTTGTCTGTCGTGAGCGTCGCAGTTGCCACATCACACCACTTCTCGCCCACCTGCACTGGCTACCAGTCAAGCAACGGATTGACTTCAGCGTTTTGTCGCTCACTTTGAGGTCACTTCATTCTTTTCCAGCCCATCTCTCACATCTACTCCCCCACCAGGCCAAGAATCGTACCACCCGCTTTTCGGAATCCAACAATTTACCAATATCTCGTACAAACTTCAAATCCTTTGAAGACCGTGCATTTAGTTCGTATGCTCCCAAAGCCTGGAACTCACTCCCGAATTGCGTCACAACATCCCCTGACTTGACCACATTTACAAAGAAATTAAAAGCACACCTATTTAGGACAGCATTTAGTGGGTCCCTGTGATTCGTCCTTTACGTGCTTATGCTTGCTGACACTGTGCATGCTGCCACTAACCACACTTGCCTGCTGACCCTGTGCATGTCACCCCTAACCATGTTATTCATGTTGTTCATCAACCATGATATTACTCACCATTCAATCGCGTTTCCCTTGCAGCAAATGTAAAGCGCCTAGAAAGAGATTGAGTTCTCTGGGGGCGCTTTATCAAGTGCATTATTTCTATTTCTATCGGAACTAAACTTCTGTATCTCACTACTCGCCGCATGTCTTCTCGCCTGTGCAATAAGACGCTTTCATTGCGTGCCAACTGACTGCCGCTCGGCTGCGACTGCTTTCTCGTCTTGACCTGCGCTGGCTCTCCGTCAAGAAGCTTATCGACTTCAAGGTTTTGCTATTGATTTCAAGAAGATTTCTTCATTCCCTTGCTCTTGCCTACCTATCGGAACTACTTCCCTAGTAGGCTAGGAATCGTAGAACCGGCTCGTCTGACTCGAGTCGATTAGACCTAACCCAACCTCGAATCCTTTGGAGACCACGCCTTCAGATCGTGTGCTCTCGAAGCCTGGAACTCATTCCTGACTGACGTCGTGACATTCTCTGACTGGACGACATTTAAAAAGAAGCTAAACACGCATCCGTTCCTTTCCTTACAGTATTTGCTGGGTCTATTTGCGATACGTCCTCTGTGTGTGCTTATGCGTGCTGACACTGTGCATATTATCGCTAACCAATAAACAAGCTTCTTTACCAGCCCACGTAAAAGAACCTAACCACGTGCTCAGTTCTCTTAACTCGCTAAACAAATGTCGTGCTGTTATCGTTAGCATCCCGCTTGGCCTCCCTGTGACCTCCACTGCGGAGAGAAAGCCTCGGAGTCACGTGCTGACAGCGAAATGCCCGGTAAGCCTTTTTTTAGCTACCTATGCAGATATGGTAGTTTTTCCGAGATTAAGCTAGCCTATTCCAGAAATAGAATCGGACCGGGCACGCCCACGGTGCACGCAACCAAGAGGGGCTCTCCAGCACACGCTAAAAGGAATGGTCATGCTCCGTTCGGGTAAATAAAGCCCGGAGCTCCGAGCGGGCAGAGGCCTCCCGGAGTAATGCAACAGTCGTTGCTGGCGCTGGCGCAGCGATCCAACGCCAATTTGCGTGTTGCAGCCAAAAATCTGCCCCTCCGCAAATCCTAATTTAAGCCCCAGGCGGCAAGCGAGAGCAAATTTCCCCGCGGCTTAGTTAACGGTGTGCCTAATGTATGTGTACAGGACTCTTTACGGACGGATCGGGGCAGCTCGGTCCCGTGCCCCGCAGCCCGACTTCCCGCCACCAGACGCCGGCGGGACCTAGTTAGACCCCCCTCTCTCCCGCCGCCGCCTCCCTACGGTCTTGGCGAAGGCGCTAAGGAGCGCCTTTGCAACCGAGCGCAGCGTCTTGGACCGCTGGGCTCAGTTAGCCGCGCCCGCCCTGTCGTCGGGGCTCATAACTTCATGCGAGCGAGGGGAGATTGTACGTGCCATCGATGGCTTCCGCGAACCGCGGCTACGGTGACCGCAAACAATGGGGGCAGCCACGAGAGCTATTCAACCAAACTTCTAGACGAGCGGCGGTAATTGGAGTGCACGATTGGAATTGAGAGCAAAGCATGTGCTGTTTCGTAGTCGCGAAGAGGTGAGCTGCTACCTTTTAAACCGTCCGAGACTAGCTGATGTGACGAGCGTCTTTGCGTTAAACTGAAGCGAATGCCAAGAGTTCGATTTCCTAATAGTTTATAATTTAATAATAATAATAAATAAAATAAATTATAATATAATAGTTTCCCTGTAATGCCACGTATGCTTTGTCCCCCAATCGTATTGTAAATATTGAGATGGCCCGCGTTTCCACTTGCTCGGGCCTCTAACGCCCAGATTGTGTTCGGACACATTGAAATGAATGCCTTTCTTTCCGTCGCTGCCAAGCTACGACGCACTTTTCGAATTCTTTCCGGTACTCAACATTATTTTTTAGGTCCTTTTCGGCTGTAAAATAGTCACAGAAAGAAGCCGCTAGCAGTACATCAAAGCTAGCGAGCACATTCGGTTACATATGGGGGGGGGGCAACTGCTTTTCTAGGTCTGGACAGAACTCTGAGGCCGCAGCGCTCGAAACGGCGCTCGTCTCAGCCGACGGGCCACGAGTACTGGCGAAGCCTCGAACCTTGGTATCGCCGCTAGCGACTTGTACGTGCAGCACCAATGCGCGCCCGTATACCGTTGAGGTAACGATTCCATTAGCGTAGCATTGAGAAATCTAATTAACAACGACGAAGGGATACGGGCGTTGAACTGCGGCCGTGAAGTGAAACAACTCTCGTTGGGCCCAAGGCCTAGAGTGATTGGGATTTCTAAGGGCGCTACAAAAATGTATTATTATTATTTTAAATCAACTAAACTGCTTAGGCACAAATTGTTCGAGAACAGTTCAATATCTACTGCGTGGCGTCGGCTTTTGATCTACCGTGGCCGTAGGTCATCGCTCGTTCGGTTTCTAGCCCTAATAATTCAGTAGCAGCGTATACTGTCTATCGATCGTAATCTTGCCGCCGACTCAGCACGCCGCCGTTTCAGTGCCAGCTTTTATGTTCTGCCACCCACGACGGTCATCCTAGCTCGGCGCCTGCTGCTAACTTAGACCGCCGGCGACCCGAACAAAGGGCAGAGGTTGACCTCGAAAAAAACAAGACAGGCACGACTAGCAAGAAAACCTTGACCTTTCTCAAATCACATGAGAGCGGGGAATGGTGACCCTGTGCTGTGCGGTTGCTCTGATCTCAGGCCTGGGTATGTACTATGTGACATGCGATGATTTAGATTGTCTGTCATTGCAAGGTACTCTATAATCTTAAATCTTATGTATGATGATTGTATCAGCGATAACCTGTGGCTCTAGGCTGTTAATCTACCTGTAACGATGCAACACTTAGCTTCCGGCTTTGTGGCATCCCGCAGTCAGTGCTTCATTATAGAATGACCGCGATTCGCTTAATCTGCCGCTTTCTGCTTGATGAAGAAAGTTGAGATTTTTTAATAGTACTCGGGATTCTCACTAGTTATTGCAGCTTATACTTGTCTTTTCGTTAAGATTCCTCGCGGTGATTCAAACGTATGCCATTATTGCAATTATCAAATCCTGCGTTATTTGTGCGCAAAGTTGTTTTTGAAATCTATCATCTAATTGAAAACTTTGATGAGTTTTTATGCTTCGCGCTCAAAATATTTTGTATTTTCTGCGAATCATACAACTGGTGTTAACGAGAATTTACCGCGATGCACCGCTGAGAAGTTAAAGAAGGCGACTCGTATAATCCTTATTAGCGTCACTCATCTTATCCTCACCAGTTTTTGTTCAAGGTCTCATAGTCGTGCAGGATTTTTGGGGGAACAGAAATGTGACCTTTTGGCCTGGCTTGGTACCTACCCCTCTCCCCCGTCCCACCATTGTCTCAGGACCACATCGCCTCTAGTATTTCCTTGCGACTCCTCTCATACTTTATGGGCTCCTTTACTATGACCTTGGCGCTGCTGTTTTGTTGTCGCAGCGTGGTGATAGCCGCTAAGTCTCTTCTGCTGTTGTAGAGTTGAGGCTGTTGAATCAGCTGTGGCCGTTATTTGTTTTTTACTCGGTGAAGTCGCCGGCTTGATTTTGTACATATTACCCGGTGTCCTGAACGCAAGTAGGCACATTTAAAGTGGGAAAAAGGCGAACAGGATTTAGTCGTACTGATGTCATCAGTTGTCTGGTCACGATCGACCTGTTAGCTGCATGTTGCATTGGTCCAGTGATGGCATGCTGCAGATTTGGCCTGCCTGGCATTCGTGCTCATCTGAAAGCGACGTGCTTTCTTGTAGGGCTGACGTGGGCTGCGCCGTCCCAGCCACCGGCGTGGCCGAAGCAGTATACCGTTAGTGGTACCATCAAGCTACCGTATGCCGAGATAGAAGAGCCGTTTGATGCATACTTCAATGCTAGTGGAAACGTGTCGAGGATAGATTACTATAATGGTAGGTATGAAGGAATCGTGAGCAACAGTTCGTTCTTGCACGTTTTTGTCATAGACATATTTGATTGTGCAGCCCTTCTTAATCTGCAGCTGGATGGTGTCGATCTGCAATCGCTACTTGCTACTTAGCTCATGCTGGTTTTCCAACGGTGGCAATCTAAACTAAGCAATCTCTGTCTTCTCCTATTTGTTTGCTATATTCGTTCAGATGCTTGTTCAAGGTGAGCATGTCGGTAGTTAAGCCGTGATGGCACACTAGGTAAGGCAGTTGCTTTCATGACCTCGGTCCCGAGGTCGTGGGTCCTGTGGTGGGCGATCCTTTATCGCCACTGCAAGCGGTGGTGATAGCCGTCAAGGCTCTTCTGTTGCTATAAAAAAAAAGAGGCTGTTTAAGCTGCTAGTCAGTCACGTGCATGCAGTAGGCCGTGTCCACTCAATGGTTTAGTCTTAGGCTAAAGTAATTCCATTAGCCGATTCGACAGCCTCATTTTTGTATGGCAGCAGAAGAGCCTTAATGGCTTTCACCACCGCTGTTGCAGTTGGCAATAAGGATCGCCGACTGCAGGATTCGAACCCATGACCTCGATCGTGGAGTGCGAGCACAATCTCATGTCATGTCATGTCATGGAAGTGCCGTATTTCTCAAACTAGGACTCCCTGTTGTGAAGTGTTGTCCACTTGAAACTGGCTTTAGTCTTCGAGAAGCAGTGGCTGGTGGTATATAATTGAACCGTCGAGTCGAAAGATCTGTTTCCAAAGGCAGCAGTTGCACGGGTGCATTGCTCGCTGGTTGCACAACACTGGGCCTAACACAGTTTCCTCGTTATGACAAGAGTATCTGGGACTCCGGTCATGTCCGTGTTATGCTGACTTGAGTGTGCGGACGATTCTGGTGAGGCGCTATAGCAGCGGCGGAACGGCTGTGGAAAGGCGTATATTCTTAAAAGAAAATATAATTCATTTGTATAGTGCCCTAAGAGAACTTAATCTCTATTCGGGCGCTTCACCTATGCCACAGGGCTCGAGCCCCCCCCCCCCCCCCCTCGGCCAGACCTTAGTCGGGGCGAGCACCTTAATCACTGGGCCAAACCAGCTGGTGCAGAATCACTGGCGAGGCGGTGCTCCCACAGGTCGTGCAAATGAGCACCTTCAAAATCCTGCGTGCAAACTGTGACCCCCAGCCCTAGCAAGCAAGTGCATTTGTATTAATGGGCACTGTATGTAAATGCATCGTCCATTCAGAGTGCTAGCTTCCAGGCAATCCCAATAAAAGGTCATGAATGTCGAACTAGACCTAGAGCTGCAGCTGAATTGCACTCCTTGGGTAGGAGAGAGAGAGTGGTCGAAGCCGGTTTAGCAGCAGCAAAGAGCAATCCGTGGGAATTTGTCATAACTGTTGTCACAATCCTCTGTTATATCAAGGCACGTCTATGCAGGCTCAGCCTCGAAGCTCCAGTTGCCTCCATTAATGGAAGCAACTCACTAAAAGCCTGAGCAATCATTAATAATAATAATAATAATAATAATAATTCACTTGATAAAGCGCCCTCAGAGAACTTAACCTCTCTCTAGGTGCTTTACATTTGCTGTAAAGTGAAATGCAATTGAATGGTAAGTAAAATCATGCTTGAAAAACAAACAAAATGAATAATATGGTTAGGGATGACATGCACAGGGTCAGCATGCAAATGTGGTTAGTGGCAGCATGCACAGTGTCAGCACGCATAAGCACATCAAGGACGAACCACAGGGACCCACTAAATGCTGTCCTAAATAGGTGTGTTTTTAGGTTCCTTTTAAATGTGGTCAGGTCAGGGGATGTTTTGACGCAGGTCAGGAGGGAGTTCCAGGCTTTGGGAGCATATGAACTAAATGCACGGTCTCCAAAGGATTTAAGGTTTGTATGAGGTATTTCCAGACTGTTGGATTCCGAAAAGCGGGTGGTACGATGCTTGGCCTGATGGGGTAGTATATCGGAGAGATAGGCTGGAGCCATAGAATGAAGAGACCTAAAAGTGAGCGACAAAACCTTGAAGTCAATCCGTTGCTTGACTGGTAGCCAGTGCAGGTCGGCGAGAAGTGGCGTAATGTGGCAACTGCGACGCCTACGACAGACAAGCCTAGCTGCAGAGTTTTGCACCAGCTGCAATCGCCTGATCGCACATGCTGGTAGGCCAGTAAGCAGTGAGTTGCAGAAGTCGAGACGAGATGTCACGAATGCATGGACCAACTTGCTCAGGCTTTCAGTGAGAAGCAGTCAAAGAGGGAGTGGTATGCACCAGCCCCTCTCTCTGCCCCCATAGGGTGGGAGAGAGGGGGATGGAGTGAGTGAGAGAGACAGAAGGAAACAGAGAAGAGCAGGAGAGAAAGGGAGAGAGTTCCTGAATAACAGTTTGTGTTTATTTCGCTTACGACAATGTGTCCGTGTGGTCCGATGTGGGTAGGGGAGTTGCCTGGTAATGGCCTACTTCTATTTGCGACTGCGCAATCGTGTAAATGTTGCTAAGTAGTGGCTTACTTTCTGCCTGTTTACGACAATGAGTTAGTCTAATATGTGAATGTCATTATGTAGCCGCCTACTTTATTCCTATTGCAGCAATGCGTGCACTCAGTCCAACGTATGCATTTCGTCGAGTATCAAGCAAATGTGTGCAAAAGTGCTGACTGTGCCGCTAGCGGCATTGGACCCGCTGCTGTGTTCGCGTCCATGTGCAGACTTTTTTGTAAGCACAAATGTAAACGTATCTCAACCGACTGCCGGATGCATAAAGCACTAAGTACACCCCCGAGGGCACAGTGAGGCACTCGTCGAAAGGAGGAAACGCACGATCCCCATCAGTAGTTTAACTCACGACCTCTGATGATGGAGGCTTACATATTAGCCACCACACCCTCAATTTCGACAGTGCACTCTACAGTTTGCTCTTTGTAGGCTTGGTGTCAACTTTCCAGAGAGGCGACGTGGGCGCATACGGCACCAGCTATAAGCAAGCGTATCAGTCGAACTTTGATGCCAAAGTGTTCAATAAGCGATCGTGCTTTCTTGTGAACGGCACGGCAGATGCTCCAGTCGGCGTCCAGACTGTCCTGCCAGACCTCACTGGCTTTGCAGTACGTTCCATTCTTACGAACTGCCTTGCAGTCGCTCATGCGCCTCTGCTGACTTGCACACACACACACACGCATCTAGCGAAATGCTCCGCCGCCGGTGGCGGCTCTGCTTCGTTGCAGTTAGTTGGCCAGGACACATACGCTGGCCTCACATGCAACGTGTGGCAGAGCACGAGCAAGATTGGAGGCAAGACAAACACGTACACTTTCTGGATTACGGTTGGTCACTTCGCGATTGAGCTAGCTGCGGACCCTTTTAGTGTTATCAGGCAAACTACATACCTGTGTGTGTGTGTGTGTGTGTGTGTGTGTGTGTGTGTGTGTGTGTGTGTGTGTGTGTGTGTGTGTGTGTGTGTGTGTGTGTGTGTGTTCGCACGCCCATGCATTCGCACGTGTCCACCACTTGCAGGCAATGTAATTTATTGTTGCTTGAAGGCCAAAGGCACACCCGTACGCTATGAGATGTTGGGCTACGACAGCTTGCTGGGTAGCCATTTCGACAAGTACTACATTGATTATAATATCCCCTCGTATGTGGATTCTGTCAACGCATCGATCTTCCTTGTACCTAACAGTGAGTACTAACCGTTTCTTGTCTGTCTCTGACTTTGCCCCGTGACCGCTGAGCTTGGCTTAGGCACTGTGAGGGTGGCACAGACTTTGCTGCACCATTGACTTATGACATCTAACCTTGCAGAGATGAAGCAGCTGAAGCATGCTTATTTTTATTGAAACGTGACGAGGCTCTTTTGTGTTTCACCCAGACATGTGTGCGTTTGTGCACGAGCCTTATACCCATCCTCTCTGTATGGTGCTTATATATATATATATATATATATATATGTGTGTGTGTGTGCGTGTATAGATGTGCGTGTGCATGCGTGTGTGTGTGTGTGTGTGTGTGCGCGCGTGTGTGTGTGTGTGTGTGTGTGTGTGTGTGTGTGTGTGTGTGTGTGCACGCACGTCGGTAAGGTCTGGAAATGAGAGCGCGTTTCTGAAGCTGTGGTTTCGCCTCATATTCAGGTTACCCCTCCCTGTTTTTTATAGACAACACCTGCGCAGGCTTCCCGGGACCAGGAGCCAGCCATTCAGTGTCGATGAATCCCATCAGGGAGTTTATCGTGAATGACGTCAGCCAGCACCACGAGGCGTTTGAGAAATTCAAGGCCGCTCATGATCGGAAGTACCGTTCCGACGTTGAGCATCTTCAGAGACGTGCAAATTTCATCCACAACTCAAGGTTTGCTCTCTTTCTTTTTGCTTCAGTTTTTGTGGCCAGTCTTGTGTCAGAGTGCATAGATTCAGTGTTCAACTGCAAGCGTTTCGATTCTAGTGGGCTGTGAGGTATGCAAGCAAACATTTCCCTTGGTCGTTCGTGGCATTGAGTTTCGTTACGTGCATGCATGTTGAGGGCCATTAATGGCTATTCAACGCATTTTACGAGCTGCGACTTATGCAACTTCCCAAACTCTTGGCAAGCATCTGTGATACCCCAGTAAATACTGCTTTTGGCCTGCGTTGCCCAACTAGTTTATCCAGTGTTGCGTGGTGCTGTGCTGCCAGCTCTGACCATGTGACCTGCGTTCTTGACCTTCTGTGGATGCTCGGTGAGCTCATTGCCCATCACTGCTTTTTCTGTTTCTGTAAGTAGGGCCCGTACATGCTCAGTACATGCTCAGCTTGCGTGCGTGCAAGCAAGCCTGAGTCAAACCAGCCTGCACTGGTTGTTGTTAAGGCGGTTTATCTCGTCGGTATTTTGACCCTCAATAGCAGCTTGTGACCCCTATACCCTGGTGTTTGTGAGGATAGCTGCTGAATGATGAGGGCTGTGGCAAGACCCGGTCGGTCCACCACTCAACAGGTGGTAGCGATCTTTGGGACTTGGATCGAAGGGTACAAGGAGTGCAGCCGGAGCACTTAGGGGGTGGATAGGTCATGCTGCTCTGTAGCAGCGGCTGCCCTACGACTGCCTGTTTAGTGTGTGCCTTTGGTGATGCCGGCTTCGGTTTTTAAGTGGAGCTTATGGTGTATTGCTTATGTAGGGCTTGTGCATGTGCTACAGCTGAAAAACGCATGTCCCGTGGTCGTGTTTCGATCCTGTGGACTCAATGTATCGACATCGGGTCGAAGTGTCATCATGCCTGTGTCACCCCCGAAACCGCAGACCAGGTGATTTTCAGTGATTGGTCCACCCAGGTGAGGCCGATGTGCCGATGGCTGCGATATTCAGGAGGGGGGTTGCTTCCCCGTTTGCTACCGGCTGAGGAAGTGCTGGCTTTGTAGACAGCCACCTTTGCTTTTCTCTAAGAAATCCAAAGAATCCGACGCAAAGCAGCTTTAAAGGTCATGCGACTGATGGTTATGTGCAGTTTTTTTTAAATTTAGCTTTAAAAAAGTAATACCGCTGGATGCTCGTTAACGGTACGAGTCATTTAAGATTAATCGAGAAAGGAGGCAGTGACAGAGTAACTCTTTGGTCCAGTGCTGCCTTGTTGGTGGGTGGGTTTGCATAGGTATTTTTGCTGCAGCCGGACGTATGTGCTTGCTCAGCTTGAGCTATGTCGTAGTGCCTCGTGGAACTGCTTGAAGCCGTGGAAAGTGTGACTTGGTGCCTTTACGAATACCAAAACGTGCGAGTTCTTTTGTACTAATGGCTAGATCGTATTGCGAACTCGAGCAATTTTTTAAATTCTTCTACAGTTTAGACTTCTCGAAACGTTTTTGGGTTGGCAGTTGGCACAGGCTGCTGCCGATCTCGGCCACAAGCCTCCCATTCCTCTGTTTAACCCCCAAAGGTTTGCAGCAAATTAGAAACTCATCAAATCAATATAAAATAGCATTGCTGTGCCCGGGCGGCTTGAGCGAGACTCTTTTGAGATATGGCCTGGCCTGATTTGTCGACTCAGAGCGAAAGGGCAGCCGGTGAGAGTTGGGAGCTCGCCGGCTGCATTGCCAGCAGATCGCACAAACTTGCAGCACTATCGGCGGGTCACATGAGACGACTCCTCCCTCTCAGACATTCATTTATTTACTGATGGGTTTGCAACTTTGTCGACTTGGTTAACAGTCGACCGTAAGGTAATGCTGGGTAGGCCCGTTGGCACGCCCCCTCCACTAGGCTGCCTTGAAACCGAAGGCGTGCAGTTCCACAGGCAGCAGTCCCCCCTCATACCTCTGGTAGGCGATCCCTTGACGAAATGCCTGCGACCGAAAGTGGCCGGCCGAAAAAAGGCTGGCCGCCATGCTTGACGATGCACTGTGCGGCTCGTTCTGTAGGTTCGTGCAGTCAAGGAACCGCGCCACTTCCACCTACACGCTGGCACTCAATCACCTCGCCGACCGCACTGAGGACGAGATGAAGCTGCTGCGAGGGTTCCGCAAGTCAAAAGGGTACAACGGTGGCCTGTCGTTCGAAGCTCACAAACCGAAAGTGCAATACCTGCCAGACAGCGTAGACTGGAGGCTAATGGGTGAGTGAGTGTCGGGCGGTACCAGGTCGCGCACCCGCACTTCCTGCTTCGTCAGTCACATATCCACCCTCGCTCCGAGGGAGGGAGAGCACTCGCTGACTTGTTCCCGTCTGTGCAACGAGCCCACTGCCACTGACGTGCGATGGCGCACGTCCAAGGGTAAGTCAGCTGATGACCGATGTCACATGCTCTGCACCAATGAGGCCTCGTGCAATCCATCGACAGCATCGTTTGAGTGTCGAATCGTCTCCAGTGTACAACCGCTACTGCTGCTGCAGCAGCCGCCGCCGCCGTGCGAGCTTGTACGACTCGTTGTCGCGTTGCTATCCTGCAGGCGCCGTCACCCCGGTAAAGGATCAGGCAGTGTGCGGATCTTGCTGGAGCTTTGGCACCGTGGGAGCTGTGGAGGGTGCGCATTTTCTTAAGGTACTCACTCACCCGGCTTGTCATTCGTCGCTACTTCCACCTGAGCCGGTCTAGAGCGGCTGCTGCGGTGCACGGTGGCCACAGCGGCGGGCGCACGCCGCTCGCTGCTGCACCGCCGAGCGTCTGCAAGCCAGAACTCGGCGCTGACACGGAGCTGCTGCTTCGGTGCTCACCGAGTGCCGCAGCCGCTGCTGCTGCTACTGCACAAGGATCGTTCGGGCGCTGAAGCGTGCACAGGTGCTTGCCATCATTCGTTAAGCATTGCCGCGCGCGTGCCTCCGTGCTGAGTGCAGGCGTGCACGGTCAGCCAGCGACGCTTGCGACAGAGGTCAGGAAATGAGAGCGCATTTCTGAAGCTGTGGTATCGCCTCATATTCAGGTTACCCCTCCCTTTTTTTCTCACCCCTCCCTTTTTTTCTTGCGTCAGCCAGCGACGCCGCCTCGGTGTTTCCAGCCTTGGCTTGGCAATGGCGAGTCATCGTCGAGACCGTGCGCCAAGTCCCGACTAAGTGTTTGCCCATAAGGCCTTGCACATTTCCTTTTCGACCATGCCATTGTAGACCGGCGAGCTGGTGCGCCTGTCGCAGCAGGAGCTCATCGACTGCTCCTGGGGTGAGGGCAACAATGGCTGCGACGGAGGCGAGGACTTCCGCGCCTACCAGTGGATCATGAAGAACGGCGGTCTGGCTGCTGAGTACGCCTACGGCTCCTACTTGGGAATAGTGAGTCGGCCGTCACCGCACTGCTGCAGGCCTGCCGGCCGTTGGCAACGAGGACCCGCTTTCGTGCTTCGTGCGACCCTCCCATTAATTCGTCCTTCTCGTCGTGCCCTTGGCAGAAGGATGTTCCTTCGTGCTCTGCAGGCCCGCTGTGCCACGGTTTGTTCGTAGGACGGCATGTGCCACTCGCCCAACGTCACGGTCACGGCCACTATGCTGGGTTATGTGAACGTCACTGAAGGTGATGGTGAGGCGTTAAAGCTCTCTATCTACAAGATGGGGCCCGTGTCAGTGGCCATCGACGCCAGTCACAAGTCTTTCTCATTCTATGCCAACGGGGTTTACTACGAGCCGCAGTGCGGTGAGTTGTGGGCCGATTGCCTCTTGAGGCCCACAGTATGCATGCTTAAAATCATGCATGCTTCGTTGCATCTGTACGGCTATGTTTGTGATTGATTATGAATAGACTTGTTGATGTGTGTGTTTGTATGTGTGTGTGTGTGTGTGTGTGCGCGCGTGTGTGTGCGTGCGTGTGTCTGTGTGTGTATGCGTGCGCGCGAGTGTACGTGTGCGTTTGTGTGCGCGGGTGTGTGCGCGAGTGTGTGTGCACGTGCAAACGTGAGTTCGTATTGTGTGAGTGCGGGACACGTGCATGTGCATGCATCAGTACTCCTGCATGCCATCGTGCAACGCTGGTGAGTGCGCAGTGGCTGATGCCTCTGCTCTTGCCCTGCACGCTGGCATCAGCTGCTGGTCCCCTTGGTGGGTGTTGCTTCCACTGCTAGTTCTGCTGTCCTGCCGGCACCTGGAGGGATAATAATAATATAATAATAATATTGCACTTGATAAAGCGCCCTCAGAGAACTTAATCTCTTTCTAGGCGCTTTACATTTGCTGCAAAGTGATACGCAATAGAATAGTAAGTAAAATCATGCTTGAAAAACAAACAAAATGAATAACATGGTTAGGGGTTACATGCACTGGGTCAGCATGCAAATGTGGTTAGTGGCAGCATGAACAGTGTCAGCACGCATAAGCACATCGAGGACGAATCACAAGGACCCACTAAATGCTGTCCTAAATAGGTATGTTTTTAAGTTTCTTTTAAATGTATTTGTTTAACAATACAATTTTAGTGATGGTAATGGATTTTTATGGCTAACTTAGAGACCTGCCTCAGGTCATGTCCCAGCACCTTTCAAAAAAGCTGTAGTCAGGCCGCTTCTCAAGAAAGCAACACTAGACCGACAGAACTTAAGCAACTACCGCCCAGTCTCCCTTCTAGCATTCCTATCAAAGACACTGGAACGGGTCGTGGCAGACCAGCTGAACTCATATATCGAAACCTCACACCTTGCTAGTAAGTTCCAGTCTGGCTTTAGAGCTAATCACTCCACAGAGTCAGCATTGCTTAGGGTATACAACGACCTACTTAGGAATGCAGACATGAGTAGAGTGTCTCTGCTTGCTTTGCTCTATCTTTCGGCAGCTTTTGATACCATCGATCACAAAGTTCTTCTAGAGCGCCTCTCATCTCGCCTAGGCATCACTGGCACTGCTCTGCAGTGGTTCAGGTCCTATCTCAGTGGGAGACTCCAGAGTATTGACATGAATGCACAAAGATCATCTGAGGTACCTCTGAAATATGGGGTACCTCAGGGCTCCATGCTAGGTCCGGTACTTTTCACGGTTTATACTCTCCCTCTTGCTGATGTGATTGCCAAGCACAATCTAGGCTTTCACTTCTATGTGGATGACACTCAGTTGTACCTTTGCTTTGATCCCTCCCAGCCTTCGAGCACCTCGAATTCTCTTAACTCACTTGCTGCATGTATTGATGACATCCGCACACGGATGGCAGCAAATTTTCTAAAACTAAACGATGATAAAACTAACTTACTAGTTATGAGCAAACCCAGTGTGATTCAGAAATTGGAAAGGCTAACGCTTAAAATTGGCTCTGCCAGCATATTTCCAGTTGAATCAGCTCGAAATCTAGGTGTCATATTCCAAAAAGTGACCTCTCGTTAGACGACCACATCAGCTCCACAGTCAAATCCGCCTATTTTCAGCTTCATAACATTTCTAAAATTCGGGCTTGTTTAGATAAGGATACCACGTCCAAGTTGGTCCATGCATTCGTGACATCCCGTCTCGACTTCTGCAACTCACTGCTTTCTGGCCTACCGGCATGTGCGATCAGGCGATTACAGCTGGTGCAAAACTCCGCAGCTAGACTTGTCTGTCGTGAGCGTCGCAGTTGCCACATTACTCCACTTCTCGCTGACGTGCACTGCCACTCCTTGCGGCGGCCAAAGCTGCAGCCGTTCAAGCTGCACCCCGCGGTGCCGAGAGCGCTCCACGCTTCAGCCTCCACGTGGAAGCCCGGTCGTCTCTCCCTGGTAGGCACTGCCGGACGTTTGAGAGTGGCCTCACTGGATTGGGCGGCACACCGACCAGCCATTGCTGCCGCGCACACGTAACGACTACTACTCTGCTGCTGCCGACTATGGCTCATCCTTTTAAGCGGTCCTGAGCAGCTACTTCCATGCTACTCACTACCTCAGCTGCTCTCCTGACTCTGCCATGCTTCCCACTTTCTCTTTACTGCATGAGACGAATTCTATCAACTACCGAATGCATACCGAAAGCCGCTTAGGCTGTGAGTGCGCTATACAAAACTCTCCTGCGTAACACCCATATAGTCTTTATGGCTTTGTGGAGTTGCTGACGGAGATACATTACATTACATTATACGTGTTTGGAGTCGGTTGGGGGGACTGTCATTTTTAAATGGGATAAGGATATTTAAGAATTGCAAGACAGGTTATTTTTCCGGCAGGACTGTCATTATGTATAGAGGGTCTATAACGAGGCTTGCCGAGCCTTAGCTTCCGCGGGCATGCAGTGGGCATGCAGCTTCCGACTGTGGAGATAGTCGTGAAAGAGGCTTCTAGGGGCGGGGCTTAAGGTTCTTCTAAAAAGGAAATAGAGAATTTTTAGAGAGGATACATACTTTTCTCACATTAGTTCAATGAAAAGCTTGATCTTGTGTCGCACAATTAAGCCACCCCCCCCCAGTCTTAGCCCAGGGGCAAATTGCTTGCTACTCACGACATGGGTCGTGGGTTCGAGTCGTGCAGCAGGCCATCCTTTATCGACCACTGCAAGTGGCAGTAATAGTCGTGAAGGCTCTTCTGCTGCTATATTAATGAAGCTATTAAATCAGCTAGCCATTTATTTACTTTTTAATTTTTCTGTCGATGGCTGCCGAGATCGGCTCTTGTCAATCTAAGATTGGAGGACTTAAACTTCTGCAATGCAATGCCAGCGATAGTGAGCGGCCTGGCTAGATGATTGATGCCCTGGGAAGGATTCGATGGTATCTGGAAACGTCAAGAGATTCACAGAAATAGTGGGGTAACTCTGCCTAAGTAAACTTTCCTGAGAAATCTGTTTAAATCCACCCACAGGAAAGGAAAAAAAGTGATAATTCGGCTCATAGAACAGGCCTATGTGTATACTAGCAAAAGAATTGTTGCTGCCATCACCCTGCGGGCAGGCAATACAGGATTGCTAGCTGCAGGACTCGAGCCCACGACTTGGTTCGTGCACCGTAATCTTCCATGCGAACAGGTCTCTCTCTCTCTCTCTCTCTCTCTCTCTCTCTCTCTCTCTCTCTCTCTCTCTCTCTCTCTCGATCTATGTAGTCGTCCTGTTCGTGTTTGTTGTAGGCAACACTGTTGACGACCTGGACCATGCCGTACTGGCAGTCGGCTACGGAGTCCTCAACGGTGAGCCCTACTGGCTCGTAAAGAACTCGTGGAGCACCTACTGGGGCAACGACGGCTACGTGCTCATGTCGCAGAAGAACAACAACTGCGGCGTGGCCACTTCAGCCACTTACGTGATCATGTAGCCTACTTACCCGTGCTGCTGGCCAGCTGCGCAGCCCCTCCCCTCCCCTTAGCCTGATGCAAGCACAATGCTTCTGCCCACCGGTGCAGCCGAAAGCCCACAGCGCTGCGTTTGCACGATTGCCAATAAGCGGGTACACCGGCAAAGTTAACCATGTGAACCTATCGCTCCAAATTTTTTTTTTTATATTGCCTAACCTAGCTAAGCAGACCTTTGCATGTTAGGACATGGTTACCGGTATCGCAGTGACAGGCAAGTTTGTTCAAATGTATTCTGCTGGCACACGCTACAACCACCTCACAGCGAATAACGTCTTTTTTGGAGGATGAGCTCGAGCTTTTATTGAGTTGCCTTAGCTCAAGGTCGAGCTGTTGTCATGCGATTGACCCTTTCTCTGCTGCAAGCGCACAACATAAATATATGTGCTCTAGACGTATATGTAAATATACATGCTTTACACGTGTTTAACGCATCTTTATCAGTTACTTTGCTCAGCAACAGAGTGAGTTAAGCCGGAGGGTTTCTTATAATGAACGCAAAATCATACCGGCATTTGATGCACTTGCGCCTCGAAACCTGCCTAAAGGTGAGCAAGTCAGGAGCTACGGTGTCTGTTGCATCGACGTTTCTTGCCAAAATGCAGCTACATTTGCAGAGCACTCGGGCCACTTCGGAGGCATGCCCTCCCAAGAGTTACCGGAGAGGTTTTTAGTTTGACTCGGCATCTGACTATAAATTCATTCGCACGGAACCATTTTGGTTTTTCCTGTGGTCTCAGCCGAGCAGTTGTCTCTAAGTAGGAGACATGCTGCTCAGGTTAGTCTGTGCTGCTGCCAGAATTGACGTGCAACGGTTGCAGGTGCTTATTCCAAGTGGGGCCTGGGTTCCCGGGGTTACAGGTTCTTGTTCGCGTCAGGGAGTAAGATTTTTCCTGTCCAGTGCAGTCCACCCTCGTCTTCGCTCTCGAGTCCTTTGCTACGAGCACGGCGATGGAGAACGAATGGGAGGATCCCGTGCTATCATCTCGATTGAGACGTCAGTCGGTTGACCGATCGATGCAAGGCTGTACGGTTTAGGAGCTCTAATTCCAGCATCACGCTGCAGGGAAAATTAGCCCAGTGGACTTGGCAAGTTGTATGTGCCAAAACGGCACAACCAGTTCGCATATCCCTACACGCAACTAACCCAGGAGTTGGCAGCGATGGCATTCTATCGCCCCCCCCCCCGGCAGGAGGTTGCTGTTCTGATATCTATGCTGTCGTAATCGATCTTACCCGGATCAGCAACGGTGGTAGACTGGCCGGGAGTTATACCCCACCCTATGAAATTTACCTTTCTCGCAGCACATTAATTATTATTTCTTTATTAAGTACTGATTACTAAGTACTGATTGGACTATTGGCATGCACATTGGTACAAACAATAAGGGTAACATTGGCTATCTTTTGATGTAACCGCAGCTGCCGCGTTGACCTGTTGATGACCTGCAGTAGTCAGGTCACGTTTTTCAGCTGACACTAGCCAAACATGGTTATCTTAATAATGCAACAGATTCAATACCGTGCACTTTGAAAATTTGCCAAACCTCTCAAAAGACGCAGGGCACTTTCGTGCAGATGACGGATTAAGCATGCCCATCCAGCGAGAGTGGAGGCGAACGGGCCCTGACCCAGCTCCACCTCACCCCACTCGGGCCTACCTGGAGGAGGCTTGCCAGCCATTGGCCACTCTTTCGATTGGCTTACTCGAGCCAAGCCGAGGCATGTCGGAGTAGCTATGGCAATGCCCCTCGCTGCTGTCGAGCTTAAGTAACGAAGGAAATGACGCGAGCGAAGGGAGCAGCGAAGGGAGCGACGAGAGACGTATCGGATGATGAGCAGCGCAGCCTGGGCTGCATGGATATTAGAGAGCCGTGGCAGCCGCCGCTCGCTCCCTGGGCTGCGATCTGAGCGGAGGGGCTGTTTCCTGTGAAAGAATACTAGCGTGAAGCGCTACCTTTATCCGGGTGCTTTACGTATGCTGCCGGGTTTGAGCTCGCGAACCTGGTCGTAAAGTCGTGCACTTTTGCACTCGTCACTGCACTTGCCCCCCCCCCCCGCCGCCAAACTAGGACATAGGTTTGTAGATACAATATATCAGCCCCTATGAAAAGCTGGCTCTGCAAGTCCGTTTTTACGTTCTCGACGTCACAACTGCACCGAGTCCTTCGCGATGCTCATAGTCGATTTTGACACTCACAGTCCTTTGCTCTGGTCGTGCGACAGTCGCACGACCAGAGCCAGAGGACTGCGAGTGTCAAAATGGAGGAGATACTTTACTCACTTGTATCTCTAGCTGCGACGTGCACTCTCATACTCGACATTAAACGTCGAAACGCAATCGAACGAACTTGAACGGGTTTTAGCTTAGAAGTGCTGGTCCATGGGTGGCCGCGACATTCCAGCAGCTTGCGCTTTCTGCTCTGCGCCTCGAGTTCGCTGTGCTTCCGGTGCTTTCCAGCTTCCGTTCGATGTAACCGAATTGACGCATTGAAAAGTTGCCCGATTAGTGTAAAGCGCGAGTTTTGCCAGTTTGGTTAAATTTGTGGGCGTGTCATCGCCGTCACGTTCCGTTCGCCCAACGGGAACGCTCCTTGCCGGCACGTGACGCGTGCGTTGCCGCGAAATTCACTTTCTGACCGTGCGTCGGCCTGTGCGCACGCTATCCACTCTCTTCTCTCTCTTAACACCACGTGCTCCGGAGCAGCACGCACGACGGCTGCTATATCATGTAATACAGCCGTCGTCGACAACGCCACGACTCGCTTGCTAGTGGGGGCTTCGCTCTTCGTCGCGCAGCCGCCATCGCGCGCCCAAAAGAGCCCTACAAATTAACGGTAGACTTTAAACTCGCAGCGCGCGTTCTCGTCTAATGAATACCAACCGACATCTCTCTTCAGTAGGAGCTGAAAGGAGAAGGAGCCACATCATCCATCATCACTACATCATACATACATCATCACATCATCATCATTCATCATCGCCAGCAACAGCGAGCGGGCAGAAGAGGCGCCCGCAGGAGAGGCTGCAGAACGGCGCGCTGCTGAAGCTGAAGAGAGGAGCCGCTATATCGCACGAAACGACTGGCAAGAGAGACCGAGGACGGAGCAGAAGCTCGAAGGATCCGCGACGCTGAAGCCGCGACGCCGTCAGTCGCGCCGGCAGCAACATACCGGAGAGACCGAGGAAGAAGCAGAGGCCGGAAGAAAACTTCAAGAATTTTGCTCACAATCTATTAGTACGAATTATATACATACATACATACATACATACATACATACATACATACATACATACATACATACATACATACATACATATGCTTATATTTTCATAACATGTTTAATAAACAATTTTTATATATAATACACAATACACAAGTTTAATAATGTGCAAAATATGTTTACAACTCAATTGAATCGCACCCTAAGAGAACCTTATCTCCGTCCAGGCGCTTTACGTACGGGCCGCAGTGCTCGAGCCCGCGACCTTCATCGTGAAAGGCCATAGCACACAGCAGCCGGTGGCCGATTAGCGCTCGGCTGCACAGCAGAGTGCCGCCAATGTGAGTGTCGCGGCTTGCAAGCAGGTTACAACGCCGGGAACAACAACGTCGACGACCGCTGCGTTGTTGGCCTCGTAGGTGGGTTAGCGAGAAAGCAGTCTTCGGTGGCCGACTCCATAGCTGACTGAACGCGCGGGCGCGACAGCATGGCATTTTCTGCGGACTAGCGAGCGTGCGCGAGTTTGCGGCGTAGACTTAAAAGGAATGGCGTCGAATCCCGCGGCAGCTGACGCCTGAGGGACGGCCGAGACTGCGGCGGTGCGTTGAGGTCGGCTGATGAGGGCTGAACCACTTGAACAATGGCTGATGCGTCCGTGTCTTGCGTCCTCTCGCTTTTTCTTGCTCTGCTCTATTCTTTCGCTCTCTCTCTCACTCGTTCTCTCTCGCTCTCTCTCGCTCTCTCTCTCTCTCGCTCTCTCTCTCTCTCTCTCTGTCAGTCTGTCTCTCTCTCTCTCTCTCTCTCTTCGCTCCATCCCTCTCTCTCTCTCTCTCTCTCTCTCTCTCTCTCTCTCTCTCTCTCTCTCTCTCTCTCTCTCTGTCAGTCTCTCTCTCTTTCGCTCCATCCCCCTTTCTCTCTCTCTCTCTCTCTCTCTCTCTCTCTCTCTCTCTCTCTCTCTCTCTCTCTCTCTCTCTCTCTCTCTCTCTCTCTCTCTGCCTCTCTCACTCTCTCTAGCTACCCTGTCTCTTTCTCGCTGGTCTCTCTCGTCTCACTATTTCTTTCTCCATATCTCTGTTCATTTCTTTCTCATCACACCCACTCTCTTTTGGTTTGGATTGAGCTTAATTTTATTAAATGTGGCGATGAGCCTTCCTTTTTCCAGGTCCTCTCGCCGAGAACCTAGTCGGCACGTTTCCTGAACCGGCCGCGAATTGATTTGCTTTCAATGTCATTCTGACTACTCGACGATTTTGAGCGAGGCCGCGTCGCTCCGCCACGCTTCGCGGCTGGTTTCACGTTGACGCCTTGGCATGCCCGAAACGCCTTAGCGCGGCTGCCCGACAATATAGGCTAAACCCCCTTATCTCTCTCTCGCTCGAGTCACATGCGCACGCACGCGTACAGAGCCGCACGTGAGAGGGAGAGAGAGAGAGAGAAGGCCGATAACAGCCTAAAATCGCGTCGGCGAGCCAGGCGGTCCCTCCTCCTTGCACTCACTTCTCGGAAGGCGGTCGCTCGAGCGAGCGACGTGCGCCCAGACGTGCGCTCAGCCTGCTCAGCTCACCACGAAGCGGCTCGCGATGCAGTCGGACTGTCTGCGGGGCGCTCTGCTCCTTCTCTGCGCAGGTGAGGCGCCAGGCGGCAGCGGCGGCGGCGGCGGCGGCGGCAGCGGCGGCGGCAGCAGCGGCGGCAGCAGCAGCGGCGGCGGCAGCGGCGGCAGCGGCGGCAGCGGCGGCAGCGGCGGCAGCGGCGGCAGCGGCGGCAGCGGCGGCAGCGGCGGCAGCGGCGGCAGCAGCGGCAGCAGCGGCGGCCGGATCCCGCCGCCGCCGCAGCGAACGAGCCGCGGCGGCGGCGAGGCGGGTCGGCCGGCCACGGACGCTCGGCCAGCCGCCGGCTTCGCGCGCTCGTTCGCTCGGCTCGAGCGAACGGGCAGAAAGCGGTCGCAAATAGTCGGTCTTAATTTTAGCTTTAAACGGTCGACGAAATTTGGTGCGCACAACCGTTCGCGCCGACGAGACGGCGACTCTATCGGGCGACTCGCGCGTGTTCGGAGACCGCGTGAGCTCACGTGGGGTCGAGCTTAGACGCGCTTCCGCTCCGGAGCAGCTGCGGCGGTGCGCGAGGGGGTACAAAGCCAAACCAAACAGCACGTACTCGCTTGTAAGCCCGAACTAGCATATACCGCACGTCGAGCGTGCTGGTATCTAGATATTTATCGTGAGCCTGTTAGCAGGCGCTGCGGCGGCGGCTGCGGCGGTGGGCATGTTGCGGACCACCCGAGCGACGCAAAACCGCTAATCTACGAGCGTAGCGCTAACGCTAATCTACGAGCAGACAAAAGTCACACAATAATCAGATAGTGAGGCTTCAGGCGATAAAAGCAATCGTGGGAGGCTAAAATTCACCGGGAGATTCGGCTCGGAGGCCCAGGGGGCGGTGCGGGTAGGAGGAAGCAAGACTTGGAGAAGTTTTATTTGACGGCTATCACCGCCGCTTGCAGTCGGCAATAAAGGACCGCCCAGTGCAGGATTCCAAACCACGACCTCGGTCGGTATGAGAGAGCACCTTACCTCTTGACTGACCGTGTAAATTTTCTAAAAAAAAAAAAGCAAGGCGGAAAGCAAGACTCACCGTGTAAACCAAAAGATTTTAAGCCTCGCGGAGCGAGCCCATCCGACTAAGGCCCTAGCCTAGCGAGAAAGTGCTCGCACTTATCGACCCAGGTCGCGGGTTCGAACAATACAGCAGACAACCGTTTATGGCTGCAAGCGGGGGGGGGTGATAGCCACACAGGCTCTTCTGTAGGCCATACAAATGAGGCTGCTAAACTCGCTAAACCTTGACCTTGCTACGCTCGAGCGAAACGAGAGGCGAACACGCGAGCCGGCGCCTTTCTCACTCGTTCGCCCGCGTAGCGTCTCGCCAGCTGGCTGCGCGCGACGGGGTTTAGCTCCGACTGCAAAAATGGCGGCTGCGGCTGCCAAACGCGGCGCGGCGCGGCGCCGAGCAAGGGCCTTCGGCGGCAGCGAATGTTCCGCTTTCCTTGCCAGGCTGCGCGGCGGCCGCCGTGCCGGTTCGCGGCGGCGACCCGTCGCCGCCCACGTGGCCGACGCAGTACGCGGTCAGCGGCACGCTGCAGCTGCCCTACGCCGAGATCAGCGAGCCGTTCGATGCCTACTATGACGGGCCCGGCGGTCGCTCGAGAATTGACTACTACGACGGTTCGTCTGCCCCCCCCGCTCGCCTTTCCGCACCCGCCGCTTCCGGCGCCGGCTGACGAGGCGGCTCGTCGTCGATCTCTTCTGGCTTCCATCGTGCGCCGGGCTTGGCTTGACTGGCCGCGGCGCGTCGGTCTGCGGCGGCGCGCGCTCTTGGCGGCAGAGTTAGACAGACTCTTCTTTTGCTTAAACCGCTTTACGCTGCCGCTCCTGCGAGAGAGAGAGAGAGAGAGAGAGAGAGAGAGGAGAGAGAGAGAGAGAGAGAGCTAGGGAGGGTGCGCGGCGGCGCGGTGTCGAGTAGCGATCGCCGAGGCACTCGCACTTCGCAGGACCCGGATCGTGCGTTCGAGTCGAGCGCTGGCTGCGGGCGACTGCTCTTTCTAGCCATCTGCGCAGCGCCGGATGCATGCGGCCGACGAGGTTCTTCTGCACGAAGGCTGCGCGCGCGAGGAAGCTGCGTCCGCGACATCCGGCGATATCCGGCGATCGGGCTCGGGCCAGTGCGTAGCCGCCCGAATAATACCGGAGGGCTCTTTCTTTGTAGCCCAGTGCCGGGGGGGGGGGGGGCGAGGGAGGAAGCGGAGGTAGTATTACCGAACTATACTACCGAACTAAATTACTCTGTATTACCGAACTGTGAGCCACGCGCGCACGCGCGCTTAGGTCTGACGCGCACTTTCCTCAGGGGCGACGTGGCCCCGTACGGCGCCACCTACAAGCTCTCGTACATGTCGGTGTACGAGGGCGGGGTACAAGCGACCAGCAACGAGTGCTTCCTGGCGCCCGGCACCCAGGACGCGCCCGTCTCGGCGCAGCCGGTGCTGCCCGATCTGGACGGCTTCGAGGTGAGCCTGCGCGCGCGCGCCCGTCTCAGGCTCGGCCTGCGCGCGAGCCGCCGTCGGCGAGAGCCGCCGGCGAGAGCCGCCGGCGCCGCTTCGCCGCCACGTCACACGCCGCCTGCGCGACTCGCCGCCACGTGACATGCCGCCGGCGCCGCTTCGCCGTAGTTCGTCGGCACCGCCGAGATCGAGTCGCTGCCGTGCTACGTTTGGCAAAACGTGCAGAAGGTTGGCTACAAGATCAACACGTACACACTGTGGACGCTCGGGGTAAGTCGCCGCCGACGACGACGACGACGGGCGACGTCCGTCGAAGTCACGCGGAGTCCGACGGTGAAGGAAAAGCGGCGCGAAAAAAGGAAAAGCGGCGTCTGTCGGCACCGAGCCAGCAGCGGCCGGCGGTGGCCGGCAGCCGCGAGCGACGCGGTTACGCCAATCGCGGCGGCTGCCGGGTGCCCGCTGCGGGACTCGCGCCCAGCCGCGTCCACACCAGTCCGCTCGCGCTGAGCGGGGCGCAGGCGTCTGCCGGGCGCTTTCGCTCGAGTTGACTCGTCAAGATCGGTTAGTCGTCCAACGTCGCGGCGCTGCTTTGCCGGACCTGTCCGCTAGGGAAGGCGCACCACTCGAGGTCGTGCCAATGGCCGCGACCGACGCGAGACGAGGCTTACGTTTCTGCTTTCCAGGTTAACGCTAGCTTCGGCATACCGGTCAGATACGAAATGATGGGATACGACTCTCTTTTCGCATCTCACTACGATAAATACTACGTGACGTACGACGTCTCGACGTACCGCCCGACCGTGGACAGCAGCGACGTTTTCAACATTCCCGACAGTGAGTGTCCGTTTCGAGCACTCGCCTCACCCTACCCCAGCCCTCAGGCCTCCAGCCTCTGCCCTCTGACTAGCACCCGCGTCTTAGCCCAGGGGTAACGCGCTCGCTCTACTCGACCCGGGTCGTGGGTTCGAGTCCTGCCGTGGGCGATCCTGTATTGCCCGCTGCAAGTGGCGGCGATAGCCCTTAAGGCTCCTCTGCCGCTGTGCAAACGAAGATGTCGACAGCAGCGCGACGTCTGTCCTACGGCGCGAACCTCGAGGAAGCGTCTGGATCTTTTTTCTCCTTTCGAATGTCTGCGTATAATGTGACGGGCGGGCGTGCGTGCAGCACGCTTTCGTTATCGATAACGAGCTGCCGTCGCTCTTCAACAGACTCGACGTGTCACGGATTCCCCGGTCCAGGCATCCACGTCATGAATCCTATGAGCGAGTTCATCGGAGCGGCATCGGTCGACCACCACGAGAAGCCGTTCCACGATTTCAGGACTGAGCGCGGGCGCGATTACAAGCAGGACAGCAAGGAGTACGCTGCGCGAAAGCAGACGTTTGTGCACAACTCCAGGTCAGCTGCTGCTGCTGCTACGACGCACTGCTGCGAGGCTACGAGCGCTTTTGCCGCTTTTCGCTCTTCGCTGGGAGGAATTCTCCTATGATTACGATCGACTCTCGGGAGCGATCGACTCTCTGCGCAACGCCGAGGCGAAAATCCGCCGACGTCACCACAGTCGAGTGAGCTCGACGAGTGCGGGTGCCGATGGGCGATATCGTTGTTAAGAAGCAATCACGAACGCTCTGAAACTGCATGCAAGACAGACGCCGACCGATGGCCGAGACGTTTCCCTGACCTAAATGCCTAGCGGCGGCCTGATTGAAGCAAGCGCCTAGCGCACCAAACTTTAAATTGCAATTGGACTGCAATTGCCTGTCGACCATCCGTCGTAAGCCGAACTGCGGTCGCCTGGTGGCAGCTTTAATAACAATGCTCGCGACTCGATGCTCGACGCGCTGCACAAAGACACTCAAGAGACCTCGCTCGAGAGTCGTTCTGTGTGCGCTGCGGCTGCATTTAATAATGCGCATTCGTGGCAGAGGAGTCACGTCTGTTTGGTTGCGAAGAAATTGCAATCCTACGCCAACCAACTTAGCACATGATGCATCCAGATTACTTACACATTTTAAAAGCAATGGAAAGTTCCGGTCCGGACGCACATAATGGCGTCTGCGATCGACGATAAACCAGCTAATAACATCTTCGAGGTCAGACACCGTAGTGCACTGACTATTAATCTTAAATATGCAAATTCATCCGCTGCCCTTCGTAATCGAGGTTCTCGTGGATGTCGGAATATCATTTACTGTGAGTCTGAAATGCCATGTCCTCCAGAACATCATCCACTTTAGGCTAAATCGCACTTCTTTTTATTCCTTGGTCATTCCAAGGCAGCTGACTAGGCCTGAAAATACTACCACGTCGGGAAATCGTAGCTGCAAGCAGCAGAGCATGCAACTATTCTTGAAATGCTCATGCAGAGAGTCAGGCAGATGGCTCGTTTATGTTCCAGATGATGCAGGTGCACTGACAGTCCACAGTAATTGCAGGAGCTCCATAAATCTCTTCTCAATTTCGTGCTATTTAACTAGTGGCAAGAAAGTGAAGCCACAGCAGTCAGTGGGCCGGTGAAGACTCTTTAGGCTGGGGGCATCCGTGGAATTGTACCACTGTAGATGCTTAATAGCTTTTTTCGGCACCCCAGCCAGCATGCTGTCTGCAGGTCTTGCACTGTCACTTGACACCAAGCACTGCTGTGTGTCATTGAGTGTTCACAGAAGACAAGCAGCCTCGCTCAGGCCTCAAGTTTCCGGCCTCAGTCTCAGGTCACTTCCGGCCTCAATTAGGCTAGTGGGCAAGGACTCTGAGTTGTGCCGAACGGCTCTGCAAAGCTATAAGCATTGCCCAGGCGTATCGTGCCAGAGCAACATAAATAAAGCCCAGTTGTATCAGTTGTCCTTCTAGCGAGTAGTTTCCTATCGGTGTATCAACTAGAAAATCCTACCTCGCCAATGAATGAGTTTGGGTGCGAAGTTTGGGTGCACGACGACCGAACCAGACGATCGAGCTGCTTCGCGATCGTCTGGTCCGGTCGTCTTGCACTGCAGCTCGATCGCGCTGCAGCCCCAGCGGAAGGGCGAATTAGCACCAACCCACCAAGTTGGCGTGGCATGAATGCAGCACGATTAGAGCCACGATCGCTGGTTCTACTTACAGGTTCATCCACTCGAGAAACAGAGCGGGGCTTACCTACGGCCTAGCTATCAACCATCTTACCGACCGGACGGACGACGAGATCCGTGTTCTCCGCGGCCGCATGAAGACCAAGGGCTACAATGGCGGCCTGCCATTTCCCGAAGAGCTGAAGAAAATCAGTGACATGCCCACTGACTACGATTGGAGAATCTTGGGTAATATGCACCGGCGATTGCGGCGATCGATGCAACGGCAAGCACCAAGCAGTCGAGGGGGCGCGGCTAACAGCATCGCTTTGAGTAACGGATCTTTTGCTGATCCGATGCACGGTGAGAAAAAGGCAATATGCCTGGCTAGTAATGGCTAGACAGAGCCTGCATCAACCGCACTGGCGATCGTTGAGAAAACGGGGCACCAAAACCGCGTAAAAGACAAGGTTTAAGACAAGGGCGAAGGATGGATTTTGCTTACGTAGGCTAAATCCTGGCCTGGAAGGGCTCGGTACAAGGTCAAGGACTTTCCTTCTCAATCTTCAGAAAAGCTCTTTAGCCCCCACTAAAAAACTTGTCCGTTTTAACTCTTATATTTTCATTTTAGCTGTTCACTGTTGCTATCAGGTAAGCCCTTAAAAGCGTCATACAAAGCGTCGTACCGAAGGCTCGCCGCCTGGATACCTAACTCGATAAACTAAAAAGAAGATCGCATCCCGCTGGTTGGATAGCCTGAGGTAGCACGTCATCGGCACTCCGCTCGGCAAGCCTCTTTAAGCTCTAAAAGCCCTCGAAAAGAGCTACGTGTTTTTTGTAAACTCTAAAAATGCGACCTCTCCAGAAAATTAAACTCCCTGAAAACCGCCACTGAACGTGAAGCGGCGACGGTGAAGCTGCTCTGCCAGCCTTTCTAGTTGCATATAAAGAAAAAAGAAGTGTTCCCCTTGTGATGGGAGCATCTCTAATCTACGACGCCGCCTCCGAGCCTCTAGAGCTCCTTATTGAGAGCTCCTTATCTAGAGCTCTTTATTGTCCATATTTTTATTTACTAAATTCTTAAGCCCTGCGGCTCCTTCCTTGAAGCACGGGTGGCCATCCGGGAAGGTCCACGTGGGGCCTGCGTGGAGCAGGAGGAGGAGGAGGAGGAGGAGGAGGAGGAGGAGGAGGAGGAGGAGGAGGAGGAGGAGGAGGAGGAGGAGGAGGAGGAGGAGGAGGAGGAGGAGGAGGAGGGGCATAAGAAGGCACCAAGGACGCTGCACATTTTGCCTCGCTTTGGTAGGACGCTAGAGCGAGCGGAAGCGACTGGAAGCTGAAAGCTAATTTCTTAGACGACTTTATAAAGTCAGCACTCGCAGGTCGTCTCCACTAGGCAGCCTACGGAGCTGATTTAAAAAGTTAAAATTTCCAGCAACTTCTTGTCTGAAGGGCCGCCCCAAAAGATAGATTTGGAACCAGAACTGCTAATAGCTAAAGACATGGATTATTGCCGCACGATCTGCTTTTTGAGCACCCCCCTCGGCTTGGCTGCACCCCTATGGAGACTGGCCGTGAAACTTTTCGCCAAACTTCAACACCGGGCCTCGTAAGCCTCTCAACCGTACGCATTCCTTAGTTTCTTACAAGAACACAATTGACAGAGTTCACTGGAATCATTCTGCCCACGGAAGAACATATCAAAGAAGTGGCAAAGAGATGAGATTCTGTGCTCCTCTAAAAAAATGTTACTTTCCTTTCGGGAAAGTTTGAATAGCTGCACCGAGAGAGCGCCGCCACGAAGCCGTCTCGGATTTCACCAGAAAAGAGACCAGTCAGCCCCCGCACGAGCCGCCTGACGCCGCGGCCCCGAAGGCTACCTGCCCGGCAGGCTCGCGTGACCCCGAATATAAAAGTATCGCTAGCCTCTCATTGCAAAAACTACGGCTGAACAAGCAGCAGCAGCAGCACCGCCCAGACAGGCCAGCTCTTTGGTCTTTCCTTGCAGCTCTTAATACCCATTTTGAGAGGGCCCGAAGGTCCCGCTCACCCATCTATCATCAGCTCGAAGGTCGTTGAAGGTCTTCGAAAGGTGTTGAAGAAAGCCGCACGCGCTTGAGAGCGTCGCCCTACGCTCAGATCGAGGCGCCGTGGCGCTCGCGCGGCGAAAGCACTTCCGATGCGAAGGCACTACTGAAGCCAGGGCAGTCCGCGTTCGCTCTGGCGGATGAGTCGCGAGTCGGCCGCTGTGGCGATCTGAAAATGTGTCACTGCGCGACCTGCAAGAGCCTTGCAAATAGTTCGCATCCACTCTTCAGGTGCCGTCACACCCGTCAAAGATCAAGCCGTGTGCGGCTCCTGCTGGAGCTTCGGTACAACCGGCACAATTGAAGGCGCTTATTTCCGTAAGGTAGGCATCTCTGGGTAATTTGCATATCTAGTCAAGTCTCTGGGCAACACCAAAAAGTTACCCTGTGCAAAGTGCCTCTAGGTCAACTGTGCGAAGGTAAGTGTCTGCTCGTGACCCTCGCAAACGCAAAAGGGTTCAGGGGTTGCCACATTTGAGTTTCCCGTAGCACGCGCTATGTCAGTATCTGCTTTGAGCGCGTGTTTGGTGGTCAGAAACTGTTTGTCCAATTGAACCGTGGAAACTTATCTTTAGGGTCTTACGCAGCCAGGACTCACAGATCCGACATTTGGCTGTGGCAACATTTCTTTCGCCACTTTCACGGCTCAGGCTCGAGCCCCTGGGAAAAGCTATAAAAAGAAAGTATAAATAAAATAAATAAATAAATAATTAAAATAAATATAAATAACAATAACAAATATAAATTATAATAATAAAAAATAATAAAAATAAATATAAATAATAATAATAGTACATGTAAATACAATATAAAAGGGAAAATATTTAATTAATTTGCATAGGGCCCTAAAAGAACTCGATCTGTATCCAGGCGCTTCACGTATGCCGAAGGGCTCGAGCCCACGACCTCGGTCATCAAATGCATTCGCATTGACCTCGATTGTTTAAGGCCCTAGCACCACAAAGGGCCGCCGCCACCCGTCTAGGACCTATTGGCAAATGACTGCTTCTGAAAGGCGCCTGTTGATTCAGCTTGACACATTCACAATATGAAGACACAATATGAAGCAGGGTACTAGAGAGCGCGGTAGTACAGTTAAAGATTGTCTGCCGATTCAGCGGCCTCATTTAGTGTATACTGTGCAGAAGGGCACAAGCGGCCATCACTCCCGTTTGCAGTGGACAACTAAAAATTGCCTGCTACAGGACTCGACCCCACGCCCTGGGTAGTGAGGCGAGATCACCTTACTCAAAGGCAAGTGTAAAATCTAAGCAAACGCAACCCGTACAAAGTGAGTAAGTCGCGACAACAGGCGAGTGGGAAACGCTTTCGGTAAGCATCGCAGTAGCAGACGCGGGGAAGAGAAACTGGCTGAAGAAGAATCGCGTTCACTCGATATATATATATATATAATATATATATATATATATTTATAATATAATAATAATACAATAATATATAATATATGTAATATTATATATATATATCGCGATTTTTTAGCCAGTTTCTACAAATGAATTGAATTATATACATTTATATAAATATATAATTCAATTCATTTGCATTGCGCCCCCAAGAGAAATGAATCTTTATTCAGGTGCTTCACGTGCATACGCAATGGGGCTCGAGCCCATGACCTCGTACATCAACCTTAACCTTGGTCGAGGCGAGCACCCTGACCACTGGGCTAAACCAGTTCGGCAGTTACGTCGGCACTCGCAATTCAGCATCTGCGGCTCGCATGCACCACCGGTCTCTTCGCATGAATTTGACCATACGAGGCAGAATTTTGGCGATTGCGGGCCGTCCACTAAGCTCCGAGTGTCCCTGTGCTTCCTAATGTTTTCAGACTGGCCAACTGATGCGCCTATCGCAGCAGGAGCTCATGGACTGCTCTTGGGGTGAGGGCAACAATGGCTGCGACGGAGGTGAAGACTTCCGCGCCTACCAGTGGATCATGAAGAGCGGAGGCCTTGCTGCCGAAGAAGCCTACGGTCCTTATCTGGGAGAGGTAAGAAAGTTGGTCGAAAGCAGCCCTGGCGGGTGCAATGCACCGCCGGCTTCGTTACGCAGCGGTGCCTCCCCCCCCCCAGTACCGGTGTATCGCGCCAGAGTGGCTTGGTTTGCAGGACGGTAAATGCCACAGTGAAAATGTTACATCAAAAGTGAACATCCTCAACTATGTTAATATAACCAAGGGTGACATCGATGCTCTGAACTCGGCAATTTACAAAATTGGTCCGATATCGGTTGGCATTGATGCCAGCCACAAGTCGCTCTCCTTCTACGCCAACGGCGTCTACTATGAACCTCAGTGCGGTAAGTGTTCATTCAGACGCCGATTTAAGCAGCTGCCCAGCCAAGTGCATGGTCACTCCATAACAACTGTGGGCCACCGATAGTATCGCCTCAGTCTGTCCGTGTCTTGTAACGCTTGGGAAAACCCCTGCTACTTGCTTGCCTGCAACAAATATCGATGCGCTCGTACCGCTGGCGGCACGCCATGCAGTGTTTCCTGAACGGACGGCTTCTGTGGCAATCCTTTACCAAAAGTGGTCAGCCACCCAATCCTAGAATAGCTCTCGTGCTCAGAACCAGCCTGCCCCTACTGTGACTGGTGCGGGGAGTGTTCCTGGTCCCGAATCCGCCCTATATCACCGACAATTGCCTGGTGCAGTGCTCTGCAACCGCACGCTGCACGGGGGGCGGTCAATAGCCGAACGATAAAGCACATCGACCTGATTCCTATCGTAACGATTACTGCGCGTGCGCTGCAATACCTCATCAAAATATTCTCAGTTAATTAATTCCGGATCGTACTTCGGTGGCATTGAAGTATAGAAGTATTTTACTGCTGCAATGATGGCCATTACTTTTAAAATTTGAACTTCTTGATGCTATCTCTGGTGTCTGCTTGAATAAATATTCGCCGGTGTTCGCGAGCCTGTCAATTACTTTAAACCAGAAACATAATTCAACTGGTCTCCGTGACTGTAGACCAATAATAATTGCATCTCGCGTCCACCTTTCTTTTTGATCCGTAGAATTTTGTCACCGCGAGCTCAAAATGTTCTCACTCTGTGTTCCAGCAGTCGAGTATGGTTCACTCATGCGTCTCGTACTGCTCACTTGCTGGATCGTTGCAAGCGTTCGCCACGTTCGTTTCTTGCGTTTCGTTTCGTTTTCATTTCTTGCAATTTTCTTGTTTGCTTGCCTGTCTGTCTTTGGAATGCCATCTACGATACTCCAAGACATCCGAGATTGTCTGATATTGTCGCCCCTGCATAATGCACAGGGCTCTTGCGAAACAGGTTTGGCCCAGTGGTAAAGGTGCTCGCCTCGACCAAAATCAAAATTAACGTCTTTGAAGTCCGAGGTCGTTGGCTCGAGCCCTGTGTCATATGTGAAGTGCCTGAATAGAGCTAAGTTTCCTTAGCGAGCCATACGAATGAATTATGTATTCATACAAAGAGCCATTAAACAAGCACATCTTTAATAAAATTCGATAAATCATTCTGCTAGTCTCTAGTGCAGCTCGGGTCCCATTCTCCGAGGATTGTATAAGCACTAGATAGACTAATTACGTTAACCTTGCTAATGCTAGATCGCTTGGGTAGTGCCGTTATATGCTATCTATCGCTCAAAGCCTACTTCAGCTAGCTAGCCAGTAGCCTGGCCTTTAATAATAATAATAATAATAATGACTTGATAAAGCGCCCTTAGAGAACTCAATATCTTTCTGGTGGCGCTTTACATTTGCTGCAAAGGCAAACGCGATTGAATGGTGCGTATTTTCATGTTTGATCAACAACATTAATAACATGGTTAGGGGTGACATGCAGAGGGTCAGCATGCAAGTGTGGTTAGCGGCAGCATGCACAGTGTCAGCAGGCATAAGAACACAAGGACAAATCAAAGGGACCCACTACATGCTGTCTTAAAAAAGGTATGTCTTTAATTTCTTTTTAAATGTGGTAAAGTCAGGGGATGTTGTGACTGAAGTCGGGAGTGAGTTCCAGGTTTTGGGAGCATACGAGCTAAATATACAGTCTCCAAAGGATTTGAGGTTTGTACGAGGTATTGGTAAACCGTTAGATTCTGAAAAGCGGGTGGTATGAGGCTTGGCCCGAGAAGAAATGTCATCTATCACATATTATTCTGTAGTAAGTGTACGACGGCTTCGATTATGGTCGTGCTGTCCCTGCAATGAAGTCATTCAAGTGTTTATGCAACATTTGGATGATTATGTCGTACTGGGAGCAGCAGCTTGTGCCTAATGATTCCCGGCGATGTTGTAAAGGTGATCAGTTAATTTCTTGTCGGCATATCAACCTTTACAGGAAACACTGACGACGACCTTGACCATGCCGTCCTAGCTGTCGGCTTTGGCGAACTTAACGGTGAGCCCTACTGGCTCATAAAGAACTCGTGGAGCACCTACTGGGGCAACGACGGCTACGTTCTCATGTCACAGAAGAACAACAACTGCGGCGCTGCCACAGCGGCCACGTTTGTGATTATGTGATGAGACTGCCGTAAGTTTGACTCATTATATCGCAATAAAAATGATTCATTATTCAAACCAGTGACAAGGCAATTATCAATTGGTCGATAGCAATCGCTTCGCACAGCCTCTTTCACATGTCGTCCTACAAGGTACCGGTTCTGTGCCGACATGTCTAACAGTAAGTCTTATGAGACGCTGCTGACAATCGTCAAGGCAGCAATGAGCATGCTCAGCCTTCTGACTCGAGACGCATGGTAGTGTCTCAAACCAACCTCAATTCTTTTGAAGGTCGTGCCTTCAGCTCGTACACTCCCAAGGCCTTAGTTTGGCTCAGAGCTAAGACGCTCGCGTTTAACCGCCGAGGTCGCGAGCTCGAGCCTGAAGGCCTAATATAAAAAAGACCCGGATAGAGGCAAAGTTTCCTTTGGGTGCCATGCAAATGAATTATATATATATATATATATATATATATATATGCGTGTGTGTGTGTGTGTGTGTGTGTGTATGTGTGTATGTGTATGTGTATTATAATGCCCGGAGCTCATTCGCGACTGCCGACTGCCTGTGCATGCGATCAGTATCCATCATACCAATTTCTTTTCCAGCTAATCGTCAAGAAAGAGGTTGAATTCTCTTAGGGTGCTATTGAAATTTCCTATTATTAATTTTATTGTTACATTAATTACAACGTCGTGCCTCAAGATACGCTATCCACCGAGCCTTTCAATTCGTTTACCACGATCGTCAACTGAGGACTGATGAGACAATAACACAGATAGGTCAGCCGTAGTGGGAGAATGGAAAGGCCTAAAGGTGAGTGACCTAAACTCGAAGTCAATACGCTGCTTGATATGATATAAGTCAATACGCCAGTGCAGATAGTCGAGCAGTGATGTGATGTGGCAGTTGCGACATTTCGCGTTGCGGCCTCCTCTAAGTCATTATAATTGTTGTCGAGGGAATCGCCATGTCGAGCGTAATTGCTGCGCTACCGCCCGTCGACGATTGGGGCTATATATCGGTATATATCTATAGCCGTGCACAGCCGTCGCTAGCCTCAGCAGTCCTGTCAACGGTCGACCGAAGCCGTACATGATCCGGCAAGGCAGAATCCAAACGGTCCAGGGAAAGGTCGTGCCTGGCCCCAACCGCCGTCATCTCACCGGCACAGCATGTGGCAGCGAGCAGGAGGTAGACTTCCTCCCACCTCCCCCCTCGATCGGTGCTGCACGAGATCGGTGCAGCCCAAGCGACGGCCCAACATTTGCATTGGCAGCGAGCTCAATCGCGCTAGATGGACAACTTCTCACAGAGAGCTTTTCGCAGACTCCGATTTCTGCGATCAGCTGGTTGGACGCTCGGATTAGCTTAACTTTAATTCGCAGGCGTGCAATGTCGCTTTGCGTATAGCTGTAGCCGAGTTCCAGGGGTCAGAGGCCATTTCCCGCCAAGCCCCGCCATACTCCGGCCACGCCGCAGCTTGCTATCCTGCTGAGCTAGGGTAAGACGAGGGGCCGTCAGGTTACACCTCTTTATAATATCGCATGCGCCAACAACAACAGGGAAACTAAACAAGTCTACAGGGAGGGTCCTATACAAAGTGCACTATAGGGGTGCAAGACGACGGAGCAAGCTCGAACAAACGTGATAGTTGGTCAGTCGGATTCCGCAGTCCCGCCGTTGTACCCACTCCGTTCCAACAGCACAAGCGAACGCCGTAAAAGATCCGGCTAGCTGAGTAACTGCTTGGCTAGTCGGAGTCGAAGTCCACCGCAGTCGAGAGCTTCCTCAGAAAGACGCCCACTCACGGGGGGGGGGGAGCCACGAACAGGATACACGAGGAACACGGAATATACAAATCACAACAACGAGCGTGCTATCTAGCTCCGCTCGGGCCTTGGGCACTCGTTGCCTCGTGGCCGCATCGCCGGAGCACGTCTGCAACCATCCAGGTGCATAACCTTGCTCTGCTACTGTCGGCATATCTGCTTGCATCGGTAGTGTGCCTGTAAGTTGCTAGCCCTGATATAGGGTTCAGGCTTCTCCATCGACAAGACCGGGAGCCTTCAACACCACGACTTACTCGGCCAACTTCTCCTACCCAAGAGCCCCGGTGACCTCTCGTCACCGACATCCGGCCATGCCATAGGTCAGACCCCGGCCTAGCCGGTGACCCTTACCACATTATAGCCGTCCTGTGCCGGCCAACCGAACCTAGCCAGGGTACATTGCTAAATAAATAACAAATAATAGATGATTTAACAACCTCTTTTGTATAGCGATAAAACAGAATTTGCGGCTATCACCACCACTTGCAGTGGCGATAAAGAATCCCCCACCGCAGGATTCGAACCCACGACCTCGGTCCCGAGGTCGTGAAAAGCAACCGCCCTACCTAGTGTGCCATCGCGGCTCACCGAAAGCTCAATTTTATGACCGTGCTCATCGAAAACTCTAGCCAAGACAAACGCACTGACCTGGCCCTACCTATAGCTCCATGATGGCCCACTAGATAAGGCGGTTTCTTTCACGACCTCGGTCCCGAGGTCGTGGGTTCGATTCCTGCGGTAGGCGATCCTTTATCGCCACTGCATGCGGTACTGATAGCCGTAAAGGCTCTTCTGTCGCTATGCAAAAAGAGGCTGTTTAATCAGCTAGGATTTACGACTTAGCTCACTCTTACGGGAAAAATCGTCCCTGTACTTTGGTCACGTGCATCTATTGCCGGGTCGCGACCCACGTAGACTGAGGGCCGGGACAGCGAAGGTCAAGACTAGCAGCAGAAGCATCAGTTATCCCGATCGTCGCTTCACTGGAGTCTGATTCCTAACCAGAAAAGGCGGCCGCTATCATCTCCTACCCGGAGAAAGGAAGGCAGAGGACTTGTTCGTCTATCGAAAAGAATTCCTCCTTCCACCCCCAACCCAGATGCAAGAAAACCAACAGTCAATTGCGCAGCGCCTGTAATCCCTTGCCGGAAACGCATGCACGTGCCAAGACAGAATTGAGTCTCCAGCGTTATACAAACGTAGTCGGCGGCCGAATTCTTCTCTCATCGCCGTCTCTGGCTCATCTGCGACGGTCGATCGCTGGCGTGAGTGCCCGGCTATCTCCATTGCATTTAACAGAATCGAGTGAGTGAGATAACTGTCGGGCGGGCGCCTGCCGCCATGAGCGAGCATCGCCTCCCTGACAAACAGGTGCTTGGACAAAACGTAATGAACGCCCAAAAAGAGCTTAGCTGTTTTGGGCTTGACACCGTGGACTACTGGAGATAATCGCTACCATAAATCATCGGCCAATGAGCAACCACGTGAGCTAGAGTGCAGGAAGGATGGCTGAGACAAGAGATTGACAGGTCAGCCAACGTCGATAAGCCGTTCCGGCAGCACGGGGCTGCTTTTGGCCCAGTGGTTAAGGCGCTCAACCCAGCCGAGGTAGAAAAAAAACAGCTGATATAGCAGCCTCATTTGTATAGAAGCAGAAGAGCCTTTACGACCATCGAAGCCGCTTTCAATTGGCAATAAAGGATCGCTCACTGCGGCATTTGAACCCACAACCTCGGTCGAGAAGGGCGAGCGCGGCGAATGCATTCGATTATTTCCCACACGTATAGAAAACCGAGCGAAGACTCGGAAGCTGGGCGCATTTCTGCTTCTCGGCCACGACTGAGGCAAGACTGAACAAACGACCAATAATTAGTGCCGTCAAGAGAGCGCCTTCTTCATTACTTTTCGAAGAGCACGGTGGACGAATGGACCGACGGCGAAATCATAGATGCGCTCCACGAGCGTCTCTGTTTACGAGGCAGTGAGAGCTCTTCCTATAGGAATCGCGTCACAGGGCGGCGGGCAAAAGAGGTAAACGCCGAAGGTGTTTGCCTCTTTTCAATTCACTGGGAGGTTAAAATCGCCGAGCGTCGCCGTTTCCTACCTCACTAACACAAGCGACTTTCTCGCGTAGCAAGCTGGAGCTGAGGAAAACTGACCGAACGCAAACTTCGGGCGTCAAGAAGAAAGACCGAAGCGCAGCACGAGCATGACAGAATCAGGAATCGCTGTAAACGCGGCTTTAGACCAGCCGAGGCTCCTAGCTGCGGCTGCTAGCTGCGGGTCGGTAGACGGCTGCCAGGTCGCGCGTTAGCTGCCCGATACGCTGCGACGCTCGTCGTCGCAGGGCGGAGCTGGACGGCCACGACAACTTTCAAGTGGTCTTGAATGTGAGCTGAGAGGTCCGCCAGAGCTTCCTCTCTCTGACCGCGAGCACGCTTAAATATACGATTCATTCGTATAGCGCCTCAAGAGAACTCGATCTCTATTCAGGCGCTGCACAAATGCCTCGGGGACTCGAGCGCACGACCTCGGCCAGACCTCGGTCGGGGCGAGCGTCTTAACCGCTTGACCAACCGGTGGCTTTTTTCTGCTCAACGCGGAACTCCTCACCGAAGCCCTCCAAAGACCGACCCGGTGTAACAGGCTAGAGTTGGACCCAGACTAGGTTCGGTTGGCTGGGACGGCTGTAATGCGATAAGGGTCACCGGCAGGGCCGGGGCCTGACACACAGACGTGCCCGGATATGCAATGGCGCCGTGTAACCTTGGCTTTTGGAGGCCGGACGTTGGCCATATAATTAGTCTCATTGGACACTCGTAGTCTCGCTCAACCTATGCATCTGGACCGGCGTCAGGCGTTCGCCGACCGTGCGGTCACCCATGCAAGGCAACACGGCCTAGAGTTCCCGAGTGTGTGGCTGGAGATTAGCACGTTCGCTGTTATGGCTTGTATTTTCCGCGTTCCCCGGTTTCGCGTTGTCCGTAGTCCACCCTCCGCGAGCTGAAGCCCTCAGCGAGCTGAGATGTGCCTGCGCCATTACAGACGGCGAAACATGTGCATACTGCTTAATTCTGAGCCGTCCACGATTCCATTAGGAATCTTGAAAACCCAGGATTCGTTTTCCGGTCGTAAGGGAGGTCACCTGTGTCGCCCTGCGGGTACGGAATTTTCGCGGTTCGGCTTTAAATCCAAAAAGCCGCAAGCTATTTAAAATTTATCTTTTGCTTCAGCTCGTATTTGTTGGCTCAATTCAAGTCGGGAGTGTCCCGTATTTTAAATTGAACACTGTCGGCGACTGATCCTTCTGCTCAGTAGGACCGAGGCTCTCGTTCCCGCTTTCGGGTTCTCTTCGTGCAAGTGCTCTCATCGTCTGCGGATCGCGTCTTTAAGCGAAGGAATGGAGCAGCTAATTTATTGTCCACACAGGACCTGAGGGCGCGAACAGGCTGAAACTGATGCAGCAGTTCAGCCACGTACGAAGGAGCCAAGCCGTGGCGGGCCTTGTGGGTCAGCGTAAGAACTTTGCTCGGTATCCGTCGCTCAACCGGCATCCATCCTAGCTCTTTTGGCAAAGGAGACACGTGCTCAAACCGCTGGGATTTGAAGACTAGCCTTGCAGCCATATTCATGGTTAGCTGCAGTGGGCTAGTTGCTTTTTTTGGTAGCCCAGCTAAAAGGGAATTACACTAATCAAGCCGAGACAGAACTAAGGAGCTAGTGCAATGTTTTGCAAGCTACTGAGGAAGACAGCTCCTAATCTTGGACAGGGATCGGACGTGATAGCTAGCTGTAGAAGCAGTCTTCTGAATGAAGCTTTTAAAATTTAGGCAGCTGTCGAAAACGACACATAAATTTCGAGCACGTGGTGATAGTCGCACAACAGCATCACCTATTAGAAGAGCAAAGCCTTTTAATCCAGCCACACGCTTAGGGTGTCCTATGAGCAGCAGTTCGGCTTTATCGTCATTTAGTTTCAAGAAGTTTTCCGACATCCAGGATCGAATGTCGGCAACTCCAGCATTCAATTTCTCAGTTGCTGCAGCAGATTCTGACGGTTTGAATGAAAAATACAGCTGAGTATCGTCAGCATAAAAGCGATATCCTATTCCGTGGGCCTTAATCACTTTTCCCAGATGTTGAGTATAAATGGAGAACAGCAAGGGACCGAGTACGGACCCGTGAGGGGCTCCACAGGTGACCCGTCTCGTGTGTGAGAAATGACCCCCACACGACATGGATTGAGCACGATCAGACAAGTACGATTTAAACCACTCCAGTGCTCCGTGTAACGCCGAAGGCTCGGCGGAGTAGGCTTAACCTGCCACTTATCGAGCGGCGTAACCTAGCGCCTAATGCCGTTCGGTGCGCGTCTACGCGCAATAAGCAGGCCGCCACGAAACGAGCGTTTCTGGCGCTGACCTGCCTATCGTTACTAAAGGGGGTCATGAGTCTGCGACGTGAATTGGAAAGCGAGACACACAAATTGGGAATTTTACTGAGCTTTATTCGCAAGCGCACAAAGTCACTTCGCGTCTAGCTCAGTTTTATCTCCATACTCCTCACACGCTGTCAACAGCACAAGCACTCTTTCGGAGGGAATACGTCCCCCGAACTTAGGCTACCTAAGTCTATTGTGGGGGACGACCCAAATAAGACGAGGAGCCCGAACCGGAGCCTAGACCCTGACTGGAGAACTAGGGCTCCGCTTCCACCTTAACGACAGGAATACCATACGCACTACATCGAACTACTTCTAGCTCGCATCGGCAAATCCCTACGCCGGGACCACGCGAGCACGCACACCAAAACACAAAATGGAAGCACGGGCGCCAGACGACCGTATTCGGTGGGGTCCACCGAATTCTCCCGATGTTGACTCTCTCCTTTTCTTCAATCGCTGTCGTGGACGGCCAACTCGCCTCCATCGTTCTAAGTGCCAGCGACCACCCAGTCCCACCAATGTCGGCCGGCTCCCCCCCCCCCCCGGCGGCGATCTTCCGCCTGCGTCGCCCTACCCTTGAAAAACTCGCCGTGACAATAGGTGTGACAGGCCAGCCGACATCAATCAGCCACTTCTGCGGGGAGTAGGATGCTATAGCTATTGAGCCAGGCTGGCGCTGTGCTACATTCGTCTGCCGGACCGATCGTTGTTCTCAATCGTTCAAGTAGAACATCGTGATCAATGGTGTCAAAATCAGCTGACAGATCTAGCAGAGCTACGGCAGTGATATTCCCGTCATCGTTGTCACGTAGAATGTCATTGTTAACACGGAGGAGAGCAGTTTCAGTGGACTGCTGCCTCTTGAACCCTGATTGAAGTGTTTCCGACATTTCATTCTTTTAATATGTTCAACCAGCTGTTTAGCAACAATTTTTCAAGAATCTTTGACAAGAAATGAAGTAGGGAAACTGGGCGATAGTTTGCAAGGACCTCTGTATCTAATCCAGGCTTTTAAGTATGGATCTAACGATTGCCGATTTTAAAGACTTGGGGGACGACCCCTTTTCCCAAAGAAGCATTAAAATGGCTCGACAGTGCGAAAAACAACGCATGCAAGGAATATAAGAGCTGATGAAGGAGTACAACGGGGGAGGGGAGGGCTCGATCCCTCGACGCCGGCAGCCGTCTCGAGTGTGCGTAGCCTGGGTTTGCGTGGCGTGGCCGGTGGTGTGCCCGATAAGGGCTGCAAGTACAGACGTTTCGTTAATAAAAATGCACGAGCTGCGAATCGCCTTCAAGATTCTGTCACTCACGTGTATGTCCCTAATGCTCTTGCTTTAGTCTACCTATCCGAACCGCTTCCCAATCAGGTTAGGCATCGTGCCACGCGTTCTTCTAACTCAAATCCTCAAGCTGTGCCTCGAGCCAACCTCTACTCTTATTAATGGAATCGCTGTACCGCAATAGCATACTACTTCGGCAGAAGTCGACATAGAAGAACAGCGGACCCAATGATACACTCTTTGAGATTCTCCAGGCCAGGATCGGCCATGATGGTCTGGAGCTACATCGCGGCCTGCTGCGTACATTATTATACTGCATACCGTATTGTCGACTCGATCTTTCGCTGTGCGAGACTGCTCGCATAAACTCAACACCTAGGTAGACCGTGCCTTTAGTTCGTACGCTCCCAACTCTTGATCTCACTCCCGATTGAGGTCACGACGTGACCGTTGTAAAAGAAACACCTGTTCCACACAGCATTTGATGTATCCGTGTGAATCGTTCCCTATGTGCTCTTACGTGCTGACACTTACGTGCTTACACATTCTTACGTGCTGACACTGCGCATTTTATTAGAAACAATGGAAATGCTTCCTTTCGAGCATATGTTAAAAGTGCCTAGAAAGAGAGTTAGTTTTCATGGGGTGCTATACATAAGTCTCATGATTATCATTAAATTATTATTATGATCAGCATGCGTACTCAAGCCAAGAACAGTTCACACGGAGGAGGTAAATGCTGCAAAGAACAAGGGGTTTAGAAGTTGGTCGTAGCTAAATGACCTGAGTCAGAAGAGCGGGTGCTACCAAACTGATTGAGACGTATTTCGGATAGGTCGGCTGGCGAAAGAGAATTAAGAGATGTATGAGTGAGTGATCGATGTAGGACGTCGATACAGAGCTAGCGATAAGTATTATCCAATGTCAGTCAGTGACAAGCGATGTGACGTGGCGTCGTGACCGCTACGCCAGCGAAGGCTCGCAACAGCTTCTTTCAGGGATGTGCGTTATGAGGAGGCTGCCTGGAGGTCTTTGAATGGAAGAAGCCCCGGAAGTTCTGGTGTCGCAAAAGCTATTCTTCTGAGCCGATGGCTTGGCCAGCAAGCACTAGAGACGCGCCAGCTTTCCAACTGTGTCTAGCTCACCTACAGCAGCTTAGTCGTTGGGTGCCAAAGGTCTTGCGGAGGCAGCTTTTTGCTTTACGTTCATGATTACAAGGACATAATAATACTAACCTGTATGATTGACCGGCAGCGCTCGAAGTATTTTAAATAGGCAATTACGAAAACTATCAGTCGCAAACGAGAAGCCGCGATTGCCAAAGTTTAGCGAGGGGCTGCTGTAGTTCAATGGAAGTCGATCTTATCCGAAACTGTACCGCTTTGGCGCCGCGTGACAACGACGGCTGACTTAGCTGCGCGGTGGGATCACAATCATCTGACTATCTACGGTTAGTATCGGCACGTCGCACCGGTTGCAGAGGTTTTCTCCAGTTTACTTTAAATGTAAATATTTGGTAATTTCGTAGCCAAGGGACTCCACATCCAGTAGTAGTAGCTGGTCTTCAAATCCCATAGGTTTGAGCACGTGTCTCCAGTCTTATCTCAAGGACCTCTTTTGATCTGGGGCTCTCAACCAAGTGGCTGCGGAATATGACCCCTCCCCTGATACATACTGTCCCTATAATTAACCTCACAAAGCCTTGTAGCCTGCTATAGATAGACCCTGAAGCCATGTGCCGACTGAGCGCTGCCTGGCAGGTTTCATCTATTCCTCACTTAAAATGGAAACGGGTCGCCCGCTCCAAAGACGCACGTCGACGCCGAGCGCCTAAAGGACGCCAACCCCCCGAAGGCCCTTACACCCTCTCTAACTAGGATTCGGTCAGCTGCACGCCCTTGGCGGGGAGAGTTGCCACGTGGACGCAGGGAATAGCGGCTCGCTGCGTGCAGTCGCGCTGCGAGCCGTCGCGAGGAGTGAATAGGCGCCCGCTAAAGCGCCGCGCGGGGTTCGTGCGTCGTCACTAGCATGGCGGTGCTAAACTTCGCACTACACTGTGGCACGATAACGTACGGTGGCACCCGCATTCAGCTGGCTCAAGTCAGGAAGTGGTTTGCGTAAGTCGAACCGGCTTCCTGTTGTTTCTACCTCGCGCTGTTGACCGTCGTAGATCCAAGTCTGTTGGAAACCCCCAGCGCACTATAAAATATGTCGTGTTCAGTCACAGCCAGCCGGACTCACCAGCCGGACTCACACCAATCCCCCCCCGGCCAACGGGCGTGCTGAGCATGTACCACCTCATTAGGCACAGCAGCTAGACAGTATCGGCTAACTAAGCTGGATTTAATTGGAGTGGTCAGCTGTGGTCGCGTGACCCGCTAGCCCGGCAGCGAGAAACTTTCTGCTTGTGCGTCGGCCAGTACGCACGCTATCCACTCGCTCTCCCTTCTTCTCGCTCACTTTCTCTTTCTCTCCCCTCCGCGAGTTCCGGGGCTGCTTCAACGATGGCTTCTACATTCGTGTGTACGCTGGCACGCTTGAATTGCCTGCGTACGATGCAACACAGCCGTCGTTGTCGACGCCACAGCTCACTTGTGGGGGCCACGCTCATCTTCGTCGCGCGCCGCCCGAGCCGCTACAAATATACCCAATGTCCAACAATCGCTCAACTGTCATCGCTGCCACCGTGACACTGAAAAGTGAAGGCGGTTCGTGCGCAGGGTATTTCTTCACGAGGTGGACGTTTGCCTGAGCGCGGAACAAACAGGCTTAGACACGCTAAATCAGTCAAGACTATTACTGCTGATATTCATTCGCGGTTCCTGAATTATAACTGCTAGTAACAGATTATGCGGCGACCTATGGCAAAGGCAGCATCAAAGCAGAAGCCGTGTAATAGGCAGTCAGTTGCACTCCAAGATTTTGTGCTTTGGCATGGGTGCTGAGTCTCGACCTTCGACACTAACTTGGCGTACGAGAGTTACCGTGTAAGGTGGCCGCCGCCGTTGAACGCCCGTGTAGCCCTCCGCCGCTGTCAAACAGACTTCTCTACTACGCTGCGGAGGATACGGGCTCGCGGTTTTGAAGCGTGGGCGTTCTTCGCTGCCGCCGTATTCCGGTACTGTCGGCGCTGCCTGCGCTACATTGGCGCCGCACTCGCACTTGTCGCAAGCCTCCGCGATTCCAAGGCTTCGCCGGTCGCTTCGTCGGCCGGTACTGTCGCCGTCACGAGCGGTGCGCTGGCTGCGGAGTTTCCGTCCGGACGCGAAAGCCGCCGGCCCCGTCTGTGGCGACAACGCTCTATAACACGCCCGGTTCAATTCCCATCTGGATTAGGTGCCGCTAGCGTCGGTTTGGACCCGAAGTATCCTCCGCTCGCTGCGGATGGCCGCGTAGGGAATACGCAGCAGCGCTGGAGCGGACGGCTTGCGGAGCTTTATTCGCAGAATAGCGACTTGAAACTTTTATTAGCCTCACTTTCCTGCTACCTGATAAACGTCTAGCCGGGCTCTTATGATCCTGAGCAGGGCAGGGAGTGCAGTATTTGATTAGGCCGACGGGGCGCATTGAAAAGGCGGCGGCAAGCTAAATCAACCAGATTATTATTCGATATTCAGTTATCGCGGCTCCTGAGTTGTAATGGCCACCGTAGCCGATTGTGCGATCGTCTTTGCCCGAAGCCCGGTGCGAGCCGACACCGTACCGTAGGCAGCGAGTTGTGCTTCCGGAGTTGGCAGTGACATATGAGCTGATCTGGCCGCGAAGCCGTCGGTGTACGTCGTCGTTAAACGCCAGTAATCCTCTGTTGCTGTCAAATAGACCTCGACGTTGTGGATTTGGACCAGTCATACTAAGGTAGGGGGCGCTCTTCGTCACTGCCGCGTTCTTGCAACTGTCGGGACACCTGCGTGCATTGAAGCTGCACCCGCAAGTCGCTAGCGGCGATACAAGGTTCAGACGTCACCAGTATTCGTCTCGCGTCGTCTGCAACTAGCACCGTCACGAGCCGTGCGTTCGCGGCCTATACGTTCTGTCGTGACGAGGAGGCCGCGCACCCGTTTGCAACAATATAACGGCTAGCAGGGAAAAAATTACTGGTTCGGATAATGTTTCTCATTGTTTCGTTGTTATTACGCTATCGTTTACAAGAACTTGCCCTACGCGGCTTGCTCGGTTCACCAGTCGATTTTGGTTATCCCTACCAACTCACCAACATCCCGCTCTTAGTAAATCCAACTATCTAATATAAGGTTACCTGCCAGAAGAGTAGCTAAAAGTCTCAGATCTTAACTTGCACTTGTACGCGAGCGGAAACCGGGAAGCGCGACGGTTAATCTTATGGCTTAATCAGTTGTCTAATCAATAGGTGGATACCTCTTTTTTCTCTAGGGATTTATATTGTGAGCTTTAGAAATTTGAGTGACCAACAATTAACCGCTATTTTAGTAAATCGCAAGCGGACGCACGTGATAAGGCTGAAGAGGGATATTCGGGAACTCGGGGAATCCCTCGGCTTCGTCTTTGGAAACGGAATTCCTTGCGAAGTAGATTAGCCTCAAAACTAAAAATTTATAAGAATATTGTTTCGTACACATAGTTTTTGTCTTACCTTCTTTATCTGCAAGTCAAGATATCAGAACCAATCCACACCTACGCGGTGGGTAGTCGGAAGGGGGGGGGTAAGTCGATCATCACGTGGTTTCAAAATGGTGGTTTCCGGTAAGGGCTTTGCCGAAATCTAGAGTTACCGCTACGGCGGTGCGTTGGGGAGTGTGGAAGTGCTGTCGGTTACTGGACGCTGGACTGAGGCTACAAGGAGCCCTGTACCACTTTTGTGCTCACTAGTGGTGGGCTTCGTCCGTGATCAGGTACCACCCGTAGACGATGTCCGCTACTGGCCACACCGCACGGTGATCAGGCTGGCGTTGCCCGCGGCCCAGCTTCTCGCGCGAACTCGGAGGTAGGCGCGTGACGCGTCAAAAAGTCTCCAGGTCGCGAAGCGGTAATGCGGGAGAGCGAAAATCACTCTTCGTCAGTTTCGAGGTGCCATCGCTGACGCACTGCCGCCAAGATTCAAGTACAGCCCTTCGCGTCTCTGCAACCGTCTCTGCTTCTCTGTCGGTAAGCTACGTTGTGCCGATGCTTGGATCGCGTTTACTCGCTTCGACTGCTGAGTAGCCATGTACAGCATGCTGGCAGATTCAGCCGGAGCTCCTACTCCTGCTGGCACTAAAGGCCAGACCAACGGGCGACCGGCTTTACGCCGGCACTATTCCGAGGTATGTAGTGCTGCATAGGCTGGCCGAGCGCGATGTCCATATCGCGCTTACGCAGGTGTTGATGTTGAGTTATGCAGATATCTGATGCAGCCATCTCTTTAATAGAGTAATAGTAAGACTACTTCGGGCAAGGACAAGGAACGGCATGCGCCGTCTCGATCGTCATCGGTAGTCACTGAAACCCAAAGAAAAGGCAGCTATGGCAGCTTCGACATGCAGTTCGTGACTTCTCTTCTCTCCCATTCAAATATCGCGAATTTGAAAGTAAGCTTTGCCGAGCCTCTAAATTGTGCCATTGTACGGTGTAGTATTGTGCCAGCGCTGGCTGGTTTGATGTGCCCCGACCAAGGTGTGGCCGAGGTCGTGGGCTCGAGTCCTGAGGCACGTGTGAAGTTCCTGAACGGAGATTAAGTTCTCTTAGGGCGCTGTACAAATTAATTATATTTATTGTGCCTTGTCAGGTGTATTCGTGCAACTTGTGTATAATACAAGCTTATTTCGAAGAATAAGTGCCTCGACTCATCAGCTTTGGACCTGCCAAAGCTGTTTTCATTAGGTTAGTTCCCCCCCAAAGTAATGTTGCTTTGCGAGTGTGCCTGCGAATTCATAGCAAATTGAGTAGCATAAACGAAATTTTAAAGGTTACCTGCCCTATAAGTGATGATCAGATGCTTACGATCAGATGTGAACTTGATTGTATGCTAGCTTGCTTTGTATTCTATCCTCCCAGCAAGTTTCTACTCTCCGGACAGGCGTTGTTTGCATTTAAACTGTTACACATATATAATATATATAGGCCCCTATAGTAATTTTTCTTGCCACCCTTTTTCCTCTCTTGGGCATTCCACTATCTCACCCTCAGGTTTTGTTAGGTTTAGCAGGACGTACTCTCTGTCCACCGTGTTTTATTATCGCTTAAATGATGATGTATTTTTGTACGGGTTGCTTTTGACAGATTTTTCGCCGTCTATGGTCACATAGCTGTGGTTTTATTTTGCTTTTCGCAGTCACTATCCCTTCTTATAAATCAGAACTTATCTTGCCAACCTTGTGTCTCACTACTTGCATGGCTTCTGTCAACACGTGCTCTTATGTCACTTTGCTTGTCATCCTTAATGTTGTCGTGGTCTGTAATGACTCTGGGACAGTCTGCTAGTGAGGGCTACTGAGAGTTGTATGCAATGGGTATAGTGAAGAATAACTTCTTATAGCGTTTTGCAGCGACTTGTCACATAGGGGCTTTTGTGCAAGTCGTCTGTACTTTTTCACTGTTCATTCTTGCTGTTTTAATGTGGTACCTCGATGTCCACGAAGCTGTTTTCATAGTCATGCTTCGTAATGCTTAAGTAATAACACTTTCATTTTTCAAGGAGTTTGCCAACTAGTGGCATTCACACGGTCCCACACAGTCAGCGAGTCCACTAGCTTTGTTCACGGCTCGACACATGCATCTCTTAAAGCTGCATGTACACCTGTCAAACTTGTCTGTGGCCATGTTTTACCAGCTAGCAAGATCGGTGAACGAAGATTGGCCATAAGTATCACACTGAGTGCCATGGTCATCAGAGAAAGTTGGTTGAGTTGGTCATGCACAAGTTCGAATGCCTAAAGGCAGCCTCAGGCTGGGCCGGGCAACAGCAACGTGACCCTGTTGAGAATGAAAGTAATTTCTTGGCTCCTGCTATAGCAACCTGGATATCAATATTGAGTAGCAGCACCAAGGAAGTTCATGTGTCATGCTATCGGGTTAGGCCCTGCTTGGTACCCCGACTGCCGATTTAGTGTGTCACGAGGATGCAGCGACCTCGTCATTGAAATTGCCGCTGCTGTTTAAATTTTGTACGTGCACGATTCGTTGGATGATTGCACGCATCTACACGCGTGTATGTCCGAGCCCCAGTGAACTAGGCTGCACCGAAGCCTCCACTGGAGTCTCCATGTTGTTTCCGGCCGGTCGGTCCGGTCGAACGTTTGTGCAAGCAGAGACTGTTTTGACTAGGCCGCTAGGTTAGCCAGCCGGCCATCCTCGGACGTGTCGCTTGCCTAGCCCCGAGACACTAGTGACGTGCTCCAGTTGCAGCTCTGACAGCTGGGGGCGGGGCATTTTTTCCGCGTGACCGAAGCTTTGGCTTTGGTTATTACGTGCCCTCCTTCCTCCCTCCCTCCTCTGAACGGCAGAGACTGAACGTCAAGAAATGATCGTGGTGCCTGTCGTGCCCGGTTTTTCCCGGTTTTGCCTTGTGTCCTGTAGAAGCTTTGCTTTTGCTGCCGTTTCAGTCAATCGTCAGCAAGCACTCGTTTGCGTACCTGTCACCCGAGGAGCAGCTGGAGCTGGTCAGGTTGCTGCCCGAGTGCGACCAGATAGCCGGGCCGGACAACGTGCTTCGGTGAGCCAGCAGTCCGGTCCACCGCCGGTCTGCCTTCGGCAGCTCGCCCCCACCGCCGGTCATTGCCCTAGCTCGCGCCCGAGTCGAAAAAGCAAAAGCAATTGCGCTGTAGCTGTTTTTTTTTCAAAGCAAGATTGCTGAACTGTAACTGTGCACCGACCAGCCAGTGAATTGGGAAGTCAAGTTGAAAATGCATGCCCTATGGCCCAAGGGGCTGCCCAAAAAAAGCCTCCAGCTTGACCTCTCCCTTGATCCCCGTTTGACACTCCCCTTTCCCTTCGTGGGACCGTATTTGTTTGGCTGGCTGCTTTGGCATGCCAGCCGCCCACCGTGCCAGTAAGCCGTGGCACCTTGGCCATGCTCTGCTTCCCCTCTGCCCCGGCCTGCCCTCGGCTGCTCCTCCTCGTGGCAATTTGAGGCAGCTACTCAATAATAATAATAATAATATTGCACTTGATAAAGCGCCCTCAGAGAACTTAATCTCTTTCTAGGCGCTTTACATTTGCTGCAAAGTGATACGCAATAGAATAGTAAGTAAAATCATGCTTGAAAAACAAACAAAATGAATAACATGGTTAGGGGTTACATGCACTGGGTCAGCATGCAAATGTGGTTAGTGGCAGCATGAACTTGGACGTGGTATCCTTATCTAAACAAGCCCTAATTTTACTCAAGCATTGGCACGAGTGCTAACTGTGCGGCAGCAGCAGCAGCAGCAGCATCGCTCAGCGTGGAAGAAGTGCTGCATTGTGCCATCCTCTTTTGCTACCTTCGTTTATGCTCGTGCTTTCGTGCACTGCGCGCCCCCTCGCGCGGTATTCTCCCACATGAGGTGAGGCACCTGCAGAGGGCAAGGCTCTCGCTGCCTCGGCGCCAGCCAGCGGAGATGGTGACGAGCCGAAGCCTTTTCCGCCGGCAAAGCTGATTGATTTTGCGTTTTTTGTGTGCAATAGAATGAGTCACACGGCGCTGAGCAACGAGTTCTTCTCGAAGAGCCTGAGTGAGTGGAGGGACAAAGCTTCAGAGGGTACGTCAAGGGCAGCGGCAGAAGGCAGCATGAATTGTTTCTCAAGCATCACATTGCGCGACAGCTCTGTGAGCTGCTTGGTGCTGAGAAGCCGCTTCGTTTTCGCCGCTAGGCCACGTCCTGCTGCCGTTTACCATCCCCTTCACCGACCCCTTCTGACCCAGCACACTGTCCTGGTTGCCAAGAGTGGGAGGGCGGCGGCTGTGGCAGACGCTTCGTCTGTCGGGGTAGCCGGCTGCCGTGTGTCGCGCACGCGAGGTTGGCCCCCCCGGAAGCCACGCGTCCACGCGCCCCGCCGCTTTAGGCGAGTTCGTCTTGGAGAAGCTGGCCAGCGGCAGTGCGGGCGGCAGGTCGACCGGCGGCCTGGGTGCGGCCGGGGACGGCGGCGGAGGCGAGAAGGATCACGCTCGCTGCGAGTCGCTGAGAAGCAGCAGCAGCGCGAGTGCCCTGTCAAACGGTGGCGTCGGCGGGTGCTCCGCCGGCGCCAACAACGGCAGCTGGACGGACCTGTGCAGGACGTTCAGGTGCGTGCCTCCGGAAGGCGGTCGGTTTGCAGCAGCGGCTGCTTGTCGTCGCTACTTGGGCAGAGGCGCCTCATGCGCGTGGCACGTGCCAGCCTGTGTGTGGTCATGTGCTGCTGCTGCTGCTGCTGGGCACAGCCGCTCGGCGCCTGTGACAGAAACGAGAGCGGTCCGCTCCCCCCCCCCCCCGTTGGCCATCTGTCTTCTCGCTGGACCTCTTCCTTCCTGCGCACCTTGGCCCCTTCCGTCGCACCCTGGCCCCTTCCGTCGCCTAGTGCCACGGCGGAAGTCTTTTTGCATCGTTGCACCCGGACTGGTCGAAGCGTGCCTCGTTGCGCTTTGCAGGGAGCGAAATCGGCGCGAGATTCCGAAGGCTGGCCCGGCGTTCATCCCAACGCCAGCAAAGGCCACTGCGAGCCGAGCAAAGCGCAAGAGGCCGCCGCCCAATTCCACAGTAGCCTTGGGCGCCGACGGGGCGGCGGCAGCGCCCGAGGCAAAGCCGAGCGGAGATTCCGGAAGTTCCACGGTGTTGGCTGACACCAGCCGAGTCCCCCGCTGCTCCGCTGCGGCTGGTGCCCGTGCTGTAGCTGCAGCCGCTTCTGACGACGACACTGCTGCTGCTGCCAGCAAAGGTGCCGTCCAAGCGGGCTCGGCTGCTGCGGCAGCCAGCGGGGCGTCGTCGAGAAAGCGGTCGCTGCCGAGGCCGGGCAGGCGCTTGCTCGGTGCGTCGCTGCTGAGAGCTGCCAATGCCGGGCGGACTGCTGCGTCGTCGGTCGGCGGCGCCGGCTCGGGCACTGCCTCAAGGACAGCAGAAGGCCCTGGCAAGGGCCTTCCGATCGCTGCTGCTGCTGCTGAAGCTGCAACTGCTGCTGCTGCTGCTGTGACAGTGGCAGCTTGCAATGGCCTCCACCCTGCCGAAGCGGCAGCTGCTTTGCACACTGCCGGCACTCGTGCGACCGACGATCCTGCGCCTGACTTTGCTTCGGGCTGTCCCCTCGCCAGCGCTGTGGAGAAGGCCGCTAAGAGTGACTCGCGCACCGGCCCGTCCCCGGATTCATCGGGGGAGGTCGAGGCGGCGGCGGCAGTGGCTGGCCAGCCATCGGCGGGAGGAGCGGCTTCGGTGCCAGCTGCCGAGCAGCACAAGCGGCTTGCCACCGGCCGCCACGAACTTTGCGAGGACGGCGCGATTGATGGCAAGAAAGCCCGCCTCTGCGTCGACGTCGAAACCGACCCGGCGGTGGCGGCAGCAGCAGCAGCCATAGCTGCTGCTGCTGCCACCACCGCCGGCTTTTCGCTGCCCATTGGTGCGGCTGGCGACGGCCTCACTGAGGCGGCGTCGACTGCAGCGGTGTTGCGCGAGCCTGCGACGGCCGTCAGCGCAGACCGGCTCGGCCGAGCTGCAGACTGTGGGATGGCGGCCGCTCCGCCGCCATCGCCGACGGCCGCAGTGACGGCCGCAGCGGGTGCGCAGCCGGAGTGCGGCAGTGGCAGCGACGGTAGCAGTGCCTCGGCTGCTGCCGTCGCCGCCGTGGCTGGCTCCTCCTGCGCCGCCCCCTCGTCCTCCTGCACCTCGTCTCCCGAGACGACCTACGAGTTGCACTCGGTGCCCTCGGCAGGCTCTGATGCAACCCTGGACGAGCAGCCGCAGGTAGGCTAGGCTAGGCTAGGCCGGTCATTCTCCTTTGCTGCTGCTGCTGCTGCCGTTCGGATGTCGCGGCAGATGAGCAGTGCCGCACGCACCAGCACGGAGCAGTAGGAACCGGCGACCTCTCGTCACCGCGCGCCGCCGTCTCCAGTCGCTCTAGGCGACTCGCCGTCTCGCGTGCAGGGCCAGGCGAAGACGCTGGCGCAGATCAAGGCGCTCACACGAGCCAAGCAGATGTTCAAGAGTGCGATGCCGCCGCCCACGGGCACTGTCGCGCTGCCGATGCCTCTGCCACCTCCGCCGCCGCCACTGGCTGCCGGATGCCAGACCAGCGGTGCCTCGACTGCCCCGCCAGCTGCCGGCAGCCCGGACCGTGTCGGCATCGCAGTCGCCTTCTCCACCTCGCTCGGCTGTGCATCGCCACCCGCGGACAAGACGAGATCGAGGCCCAACGGTGTTGTGCTTTCTTCGTCCTCAACAGCGACGACCGTTGCCGCTGACGCCGGAGTCAACCTGCAGAGGTCGCTGGCCATCTGTCAGGCGTCGTCGTGCTGTAAGCGTGCCAGCGGGCGTCGGAGCTTGCGCGCCAGCTAGCTAGCAGTTGCTAGGTTGCTAGGGAGCAGGCGCTGTGCTTGCACCTGCGTTTGTTGCGGTGGCGCCCGGCGCTGCATGGCAGCACGTGCCATGCAGCTGGATGCTTGACTGCGTTGGCAGCCTCCCTCTTTCCTTCATACGAAAACCAGCCGAGAGCTGCCCTGGGGGTCGATGCGGTCGCCCATCGGTCACGTGGTCTGTGTGTCGGCTTACGCATTAGGGTTTACGCACCACGCTCTTCAAAAGAACGGATGTGCACGTGGTTTCCAGCTGTGATGATGCTGGTGCCACACGTGACCCATAATGAATATGAGCGTATGTAGAGGCGTAGCCAGGATTGTCATGTGGCGGAAAAGGCTTTCAAGTAATGAACAACTTAAGTGCTAAAATCTTTTTTACGAATGCAGGTGCAGCAACATTTTTTTTTACAATAAAGCGGACCTGCAAGAGAACCCCATGCTCGTGTCCCTGCAAGAGTGCCCCCCCCCACGTTCGTGCTCGGCACTACATAGGGGATGGTCCAGGTCTAAAGGGTGATTGCCCTGTATTGCGCTGTACTGTCACTCCCTGGCTACACCGCTGTGCGTGAGATAGTACCTCTTTTTTGAGCTTCTTTTGATAGCAGCCCTTTTTGCGGTGGCAGCCCACTCATAGGAGTTTAAAATCAATTTTCTTTTCTGCATGTCCCTCTCCCAACCTGCTTTCTTATTCATGCAAATTACTGATGTAGCTCAACGATGCGCCGCCAAATTATTTTCCTCGATCTTTTAGCTCGATGTTTGATCCTATCGATCACCATGGTCACCATGGTCACCATCACCATCTTCTCGAGCGCCTCATATCTCGCCAGGGCATCACTGGCACTGCACTACCACGGTTTAAAAATAATAATAATAATGCACTTGATAAAGCACCTTCAGAGAACTCAATCTCTTTCTAGGCGCTTTTACATTTGCTGCATAGGGAAACGCGATTGAATGGTGAGGAATATCATGCTATTGTTTATTTTGTTCGTCATGGTTTCAGTCCTATCTCAGTGGGATACTCCCGAGTATTGATGTGAATGGAAAAAAATCATTCGAGGAATAACTGAAGTATGGGCGTGACCTCAGTGCTCCGTTCTTGATTCGCTTCTTTTCGCAGTTTATACCCTCCGTCTTGTCGATGTGATCACCGAGCACAATTTAGGCTTTCACTATGCAGATGACATTGAGTTGCACCTTTGCTTTGATTCCTCCCAGCCATCCAGCTCGGCGAACTCTCAGCTCAGTTGCTGCATGTATTGCTGACATCTGCTCATAGTTGGCAGCAAGCTTTCTCAAATTAGGTGACGATAAAACCAACTTGCTGGGTGTCAGAAATTGGAATGCTTAATGCTCATATACGGCTCTACCAGCATATCTCCTGTTGCATGTGCACCAAATCTGTTCAAAAGTGACCTTTCACTAAGACGACCACATCAGCTCCACAGTAACGTTTGCATTCTTGCAGCTACATGACATAGCTAAAATTCTGGCTTGCTTAGACAGGAGTAGTACGTCCAAATTGGTTCATGCATTTGTAACATCCCGTCACGACTTCTGCAACTCACTGCTTGCTGGTCTACCGGCCTGTGCAATCAGGTGCTTACAGTTGGTGCACAACTCTGCAGCTAGGCTTGTCTGTCGGGAGCACAGTTGCCACATTGTACCACTTCTTGCCGACCTTCACTGGCTGACCTTCACATCCATCAGCGAGCACATCGACTTCAAGGTTCTGTCACTCACTTTTAGGTTTATTCATTTTTTATGGCTCCAGCCTACCAATCAGAACTACTCCACCAGACTAGGCAGCGTCTTACCACCTGCTTTTCCGAATCAAATCGTTTAGCTACAACTTCATACGAAACTCACATCCTTTGGAGACCGGTCCTGTAGCTTATATGCTCACAAAGCCAGGAACTCACTCTCGACTGAGGTCACGACATCCCGTGACATGATAACAAAGACGAAGAAACATTTAAAACAAAGCTAAAACAGACCCATCTGTCATAGCATTTAGTTGGTCCTTGTGTTTTGATCTTTTTGTGTGCTTACGCGTACTGACACTATAGGCTGCCACTAATAATATTTATATGCTGACCCTGTGCATATCACCTCTAACCATGTTAAGCTTGTTGACATTGAGCATGCTACCACTAACCATTCGATCATGCTTCCTTTACAGCTTATGTAAAGTGCCTAGAAGGAGATTGAGTCCTCTGAGGGCTCTGTACACGTGTATTGTTATTATATCTACCCAGTCCGGCTGCTGCTAGCTGTATTAATAGCAGGTGCTGCTGCTAGCCTCTTGCATTTGTCCATCCACCGAGAGTAAAAAGGCATCGTCCTTCTGAGGTCCATGTGGTCCCGCCCACCAGCTCAATTGAACCTCAAAAGATAGATCTTGCATAGGTCTTGACATTATAGTATAATGTATATGTTAGTGCTTGCCCCTCTGTCCACGGCTGCTCAAGGGGGCTTTGTGCTGTATCCTTTGTCTCCTGAGTCGTATTGGGTGGTATTTTTCGGGATGTTACTCACCTGGAGCCTGTGGGTATACGTAGCCACGCCTCTTTCCCTGCATTGCTGCTGACTGCTTAGTGGCTGAGTTGCTTGACTTCTCTATGCCATCTCATTCTACTAGTATATGCGCTATTCGTCAGCAGCGCAATGGTACTGCTATAGACCTAGCGTTTTTTAATGAGTTTATGTATATGTGTGTGCGCATGCATTCGTGTCTTAAGCTGCTTAAAGTAGGCGTGGTTGCTGCGTTCTGCGTTGCTGCAGGTAGCAGTGCTGCTGTCAGTATGTATCTGGCTGTTACTACTGCTTGTTGTATACTGTGCGTTAGTTTAGCATATCTGCTGGTATTGCCATTTTTTTTTAGTTCAGGACAAGGATTTACAGCGAATATCTGCTGCTCTCTCTGCCGCTCTCTTGCTTACACATTTAAGCATCGATGTTCTTTTGTTTTGAAGCCCCCCAGACCATTAACTACATGCGATCGTTAGAGATTTGCAAGGAAGTGCTGCAGAAGAGTAACAACACCGGCATGATGTCGCTGCTGTGTAAGCAGCAGCTGCAGCATGCCGGCATCAGCACGTCCGCTTCGTCGCCTGCCGCTGCGTCTGCCGACGGCATGCCGCCGGCGCCCAGCGAGCCGCCAGAGGTCTGCGCTGGCGGCAGGAGCAGCCAGGGGCTACTAGCGGCAGCCACCATTGGAGCGTCTGCTGCTGCAGCCGCCAAGTGGCCAGTCGCCGACCTGCGAGTTGCAGCAGCTCCTGCAGCTGCTGCCATCGCAGCTGCACCTGCCGCCGAGTCTCTCCCCTCGGCACAGCCGGACGCCGCCGCCGTGGCCCGGTGCTCGTCGCTCGTGGAGTCTCGCCCGTTGGCGGTGGCATCAGTGCACGCGGCTAGCGAACCGCCGGGCGCACTTGCTTCGGAAGTCGGCGACGTGTGTGCCCAGGCGGCCGTGCAGCAGGCTGCACGTGCTCAAATCTCAGCAGCAGCCGACGCCGACGTCCGAGGCGCCGCAACCTCTGTGGCTCTGTCTGCCGCTTCTGGCTCAGCTGCCGCAGGCTCCGCTGATGGACCTTCGCTCGTGCCGTCTTTGTCGACGTCAGAGCTGCCGCTTGTGCGAGCGCCGCCGGCACCATACTTGCTCAGCGCTCAGGCGGAAGCCTGTGCCGCTGCAGTAGGTGGGCTCTCCACGCCCCCGGAAGTGGCAGAGTCGAAGACGGCCAGCTTGCCGGCGCCTGGTATGGAGCTATGGCCGCTACCTACGCGCTGCCACTGTAGGCCGCTCTGCCACTCTGCCCTCTTCTCTCTTCTTCTCTCCTCTTCCCTCTTCTCGGTCTTTTCTTCACCCTCCCCCACGGAGGTTCGAGCTCGAGTTGGCAGGGCTCGGTTGGGTTCGCAAAAAGTGACTTCCACATTTACAGCTTGCGAAGCCGTGTGTTGCTGTTCTGTGGAGTGGCGTGACCTCTGTACCGCTGCAGCGGCAACTTTGCCAGCCGACAAATCGGGCCCGACGTGTCCGGCCATGCGTGAACGTGTCGTGGCACTGCTCAAAGCCAAGTGGCAAGACAGAAACCTGGCGCAGCACCCACTGACAGCGGTCAGCTATGGCGGAGGCGTGTACAACAAGCGTCGGCGGAAGCCGACCATCATCAGCCATCTGTTTCTGTCGATGACTGATAAAGACTATGTGTGAGTGTCGGGCTTGCGATTGCGGCCGCTAACCTCGTGGGTTTGCTTTAAAAAAAGACGCGCTTCGTTTTTCCCTTTGTGGAAGTGCGCTGCTGCTGCTCCGCTGGCGACCGTAGGCGCTGTACTTGCTGTCAAATCGTGCTGCGTGCTACCCCGGTTCGCACGTGCCATCGCGTAATTCAGTAAAGGTGGGCGAGCTGTTGACCTTTTTGAGTCACGTTAAGGTAGATCTGCATCGGTGAACTTGTAGCATGTCGTTCGTGCTACGAACGCTTGCTGCTACCTCATATGTTATCTGCTTTGGGCTTCGCTAATGCTGGTCCTTGTTGGTTGAGTCGGCAGATTCGCCCTCGTGGCTTCCTCCGCTTGAATGTCGTTGTGTGAAGTAAATGCAAAACTGTCGACACGCCCGCGGTCACTGCCAAGGCAGTTGATTCTGCTACGAGTTACACTGCTCTCAGCTGCCCTCCTCTCGAGGTGGCGATGCCTTCTCGGCGAAGGCATCGCCACCTGGCTAGCCACTGCTCGACGAGCATTTCGAGAGCTATAGGTTTATTGCCCTGTTCTGCTCTGACTCGACGATGCTCTCCGTCTTTGCTAGAAGGTCCGAGTATAAGTCGGCCGCAACCTCGGTGCAGCCGACATTGCTCGCACATTTTCTATCGTTGTCCCAAGGTTCGCATCTGGGGCAGCCATCTCTGGCTGTCCTACAGTGTCCTCGGTATTGCCGTGTGGCATGTAGCTGAATCGTCAGCCAGCCGTGTGTAGCGCAGAACGCCCTTGCGAGCAATAGCGTAGCGCCAAATAGACAGACAGAACGGTACCTAACGTCGTCATCGGGAGTTTAGCCGACGACCACGTTGCCCACCGGATGCGAGAGTCGTCTGGCCAGCTCGAGGCGGTGTGTGCAGCTGCATCTTCCCCTCGTCTCCACCCGCCCTGCCCCCTGGACAGATTCGATCGAGGAAAAGCAGATGGCAGCGGGTGCTGGAGTTCAAATGTCCAGAGCTCGAGCCGCTGACGCCCGATGTGTCGTCGTTGCAACGTTGCGCAGGGAGCTCCTGGGACTGACAAGCACATGTTCCGGTAATCAGCTCTCAGTGCCATTCGGGTACCATCGGACACAAAAGGGTGTAGAGTGTCACATATAAACCTGCCTTGTCTAGGCGGTGGCGGCTTTTTAATGCAAATCGTCGAGCAGCAGTGAGCAGCCATGTAAGTGGCACCCCTTAATCGACCCACCCACCGACCAGCCCAGGTGCGTAGTCGACAATTGCAGCACCCATCCTGCCTCTCGCGAAGCAAGTGACGGACTGGTGCATAGCGGTGCCACAACGAGAAGGCGGCTCCTTTGGGCAGCAAACTGTCTCAGATTGAATGACGACGAAACCAGCGGCGTAGTAGCCATGTGCAACCCCTTCAACCGGAAGCTGGAAAAGCCAAACCCTCCAAGTGAGCTCGGCCAGTGTGTCTCATTTTGCCTAAGCACGGAATCCGGGTGGCTTATGTTCTAAAAATGACCTTTCACTGGATGACCACGGCAACTCTGCCTACTTTCGGCTGCGTAACATTGCCATAATATAGGCTTGCTTAGGTAGGGATACCAATGCCAATTTGGTGTATGCACTCGTGACATCCCCCAGACTTCATTATTATTGTTATTATAATTATTACGTCGGTAAAGAAACTACTCGTTGGTCCTCTTGCCTCGTGACCGTCACAACTGCTACATTACATCGCTTGTCAACGACCTGCACTGGCTCTCCATTAAGCAGCGTATCGACCTCAAGATTCTGTCACTTACTTTTTAGGCCTCTTGATCCGGCTGCTGCCTATCCGAAGTACTCAGTAATCAGGCTTCCTATTGTACCGCCTGACTCAAGTCGTTCAGCTGTGCCTCTAACTTATCTCGTCCTTTGGAGACCGTGCTCTCACTTTATTACATGCTTCTCAAGTCTGGAGCTTGCTAACAAGCTCAGCTGAGATCTAACAGCCTCATTTATACAGCAGCAGAAAATCAACTGTAGCTCAAAGTGGGCGTGACAGAGAATCACTGCTTTGCACGACTCACAGACACGGCTGCCCTCGGGTCGAGCACCCTACCCCAAGGACCAAGACTCATGGGGAAACCGACCGATATCACGACCTCTGACTGCTGACTACATTTAAAGGGGTGCAAAAAACCCACCCGGTTCTCTCAGCCCTGGCTTCATCCTCTAAGCGCGAATCGCCTACTACTGTGCGTAGGTAGATACAAACGAATGAATGAACGTATCTCCGTCTGTAACTCCACAAAGTCATAAAGACCACGTGGGTGTTCTGGAGAGTTTTGTATAGCACGCTCACAGCCTAAGCGGCTTTCGGTACGTACACATTCGGTAGCCAATAGACTTCGTCTCACACAACAAAGAGAAAGTGGGAAGCATAGCTGAGTCAGGAGAGCAGTTGAGGTAGTGAGTAGCATAGAAGTAGCAGCTCAGGACTGCTGAAAAGGATGTGCCATAGTCGGAATGTATGCACGTTATCACACTAGCCTATTAACTTGCTTCATTTCCATTCCATGTGAAGGGGGCACAGAAAGAGAGATTTAGTTCTCTTACGATGGTAGGCAAACGTTTTACGAATTATAGTTACTAATATTTATCATCGTCTCTCGATGAACCAGAAGCCGCTTCGAATCAGGCTAGTCAGGTCACGCCAGCGCAAGTCAAGCTGGTGCTCACTACGTCGCCGCCCTCTCTGTCAGCGTTGGAAAAGGCTCGGGCAGAAGATATGCAAATAAGCCACCGATGAGCTCTGGCGCCGTTGCCCGGTGTGGGCTCGCCGCAGTGCGGAAGCCAACCGCTCAATGCTTTCGGTGGCTTGGAACGCTCAGCTTGGCTGCTCATTGCTTGTTTGTTAGCCGAGAGCAGCCTCTCTTCAAGTGCTAGTGCGCACGCAGCTTAGCTTTCCGTGGAGCCGTCAAGCAGCAGCTGGAGCCGTCAAGCAGCAGCTGCTGAGGGAGAGTGAGGCTGCTGCTGCCGCCGCCGCACGCCATCGCAGCTTTCTCTACGATTTTAGCTACTCCATCAAAGTCCATAAGAAGAAGCTGGCCATGCGGCCACTGAAAAAGCACAAGATGAAAGGAAAGAAGATCCGCGTCGCTCCTCGTGTCGCCGCGCAGCGCCACGCCTCTGCCATGCAGTGCCACGCCTCTGCCGTGCAGTGCCACGCCTCTGCCGCGGTGGCAGCATCGTCTGGCGCGCACCCACCAGGTGAGAAGGCCCCTCCTCCCCCTGAGGCTTGGCTTCCGTTCGCTCTCGTCCAAGGGCACGCCCTTGCATCGTCGCAAAGTGGCAGCAGCTCCGAGCCAACCGGCCGCCGTGCACCCGCGCGTGCCCATTGAAGATTGGAGCGGTGCTGCTGCCACCGCCGTGGACAACGACGGCGCCAAGGCTGAAGACTCCGCTGCCGACGGCTCGGCTAGCGAGGCGCCGGCTGCGACGTCGTTTGATCGACTATCGACGGCCAGCAGCTCGTCTCCTCCGTCGGAGGCCGGCGCCGCTGCCTTCGGTAGCCCGCAGGCTGCGGCCACCGCAGCAGCAGGAACAGCAGAGGCCTCAGCAGCAGCAGGAACTGCTCGCGAGGAGCACGCGAGCCCGATGTCGGCGCAACTGGGCGCCGCAGCCGGCCTGGCGCCGGAAGTGGCTAGTGCCCCCGCTGCGGCCGGCGCTTGCCGCCCGGAAGACGCTGGCGACGACGACGACGGTGAAGCGGGGTGCGCGCCCAGGCAGGAGCTGCCACGGCGGCAGCAGCCATCTCCGCGCGAGACGTGGATGCAGACCGTAGCCACGGCCGCCGGTGCAGCATCCACGGTGAAGCTCGCTGCCTCGCCCGCCACCGCCGTCCAGCCGTCGTCCAACTGCGGCTGCAGCTTGAAAGCGATGCGCGAGTGTCACAAGTGTGGAGCGTTCTGCCACGAGGACTGCATAGGGGCTTCGAACCTGTGCGTGAGCTGTCTCGTGTCCATATGATGCGTACAGGCGCCGCCGCCAGTCTTACCGAGCTGGTATTTAAATGTACATTTTATATTTGCATTCACGTGACCACGCACGCTGCTTTTGGCAGGCACGCCGCGAGTGCGCCGTACGCCGAGAGGCTTGCCGTCGGTCGGGGCAGGGCACGCCTCACTCTTGCTGGTCAGCCGTCGCGACGACGACGGCTAGGGTGACAGCGTAGGGGGAGGAGGGCTGTGTGTGGGCGATCGCTAGGTGACTTTGCTGCAGTCCGCTTCCACGAACTTGGTTAGGGTCTCCACCATTTTGAAGTAGCTATACTTGACGTCGAATTCCATATCGTACCAGTAGTTGACTGCAAAAGGAATAATTGCAGCAGGATGAGGCTCGAGCCACAGCCTTCGATGCGGTGCTAGCAGCAGTGGCAGAGAGATCGGCTTCCTGCCAGGAAAGGCACCAAGGTCTTAGCAGCTAGCTGCAGCAGGCACGACCAGCGATAGACAAGATGGGACATCTTGATTCGAGGGGAAGGGGTGCTATTCAGCAACACGTGCATGCTCATAACGATCCTGACAACCGCATCAGGCTCGACGAAGCCACGACTGCGTTTCGACTGCCGATCTCTTCACCACGCCGAGCGGAACTCGTGTTTGCAGTTGCACACACAGCATAACTTGCAGACTGTTGCTCGGAGTGTCCAGCTACTACAACTTTGCTCGGGCTAATCGGTCAAATGCCAGTTCCTTCCAGTCACGAATACTGCTGTGCATAGTTACCGTGCTCGTTATAATAAAAACCAGTAAAGATGTAATGTAATGTATCTCCGTCAGTAACTCCACAAAGTCATAAAGACCATGTGGGTGTTACGCAGGAGAGTTTTGTATAGCGCACTCACAGCCTAAGCGGCTTTCGGTACGCATTCGGTAGCCAACAGACTTCGTCTCACGCAACAAAGAGAAAGTGGGAAGCATAGCAGAGTTAGGAGAGCAGTTGAGGTAGTGAGTAGCATAGAAGTAGCAGTTCAGGACCGCTGAAAAAGATGTGCCATAGTCAGCAGTAGGAGAGTAGTTGTCGTTGCGTAAGAATTGTGGAAGCGAGTTCCACAGTCTAGGACCTGCAGAGTTAAAGCTTCTGTCGCCAACTGTCTTTAAGCGGAGGAATGGGACAGCTAATTTATTGTCCACACAGGACCTGAGGGCGCGAACAGGCTGGAACTGATGCAGCAGTTCAGCTAGGTATGAAGGAGCCAAGCCGTGGCGGGCCTTGTGGGTCAGCGTAAGAACTTTGCTCCGTATCCTTTGCTCAACCGGCAACCATCCTAGCTCTTTCAGCAAAGGAGACACGTGCTCAAACCGCTGGGACTTGAAGACCAGCCTTGCAGCCATATTCATAGTCCGCTGTAGTGGCATAATAGCTTTCTTTGGTAGCCCAGCCAAAAGGGAATTACAATAATCAAGCCGAGACACAACTAAAGAGCTAGTTAAATTTTTTACAAGCCACTGTGGGAGACAGCTTCTAATCTTGGATAGGGATCGGATGTGATGGCTAGCTGTAGAGGCAGTCTTCTGAATGAAGCTTTTGAAATTGAGGCAGCTGTCGAACACGACACCTAGATTACGAGCACGTGGTGAAGGTCGCACAATAGCATCACCTATTAGAACAGCAAAGCCTTTTAATCCAGCCACACGCTTAGGGTGTCCTATGAGCAGTAGTTCGGTTTTATCATCATTTAATTTCAGGAAGTTTTTCGACATCCATGATCGAATATCGGCAAGGCAAGCATTCAGTTTCTCAGTTGCTGCAGCAGATTCCGACGGTTTAAATGACAAATACAACTGAGTATCGTCAGCATAGAAGTGATATCCTATTCCATGGGCCTTAATCACTTTTCCCAGAAGTTGCGTATAAATGGAGAACAGCAAGGGACCAAGTACAGACCCTCGAGGGACTCCACAGGTGACCCTTCTCATGTCTGAGACCTGACCCCTACACGACACGGATTGAACACGATCAGACAAGTAGGATTTAAACCACGCCAGTGCTTTGTCTGCCAGACCGATCGTTGTTCTCAATCTTTCAAGCAGAACTTCGTGATCAATGGTGTCGAAGGCAGCAGACAGATCTAGCAGAGCTAAGGCAGTGACATTCCCGTCGTCGTTGCCACGTAGAATGTCATTGTTAACACGGAGGAGAGCAGTTTCATTAGAGTGCTGCCTCTTGAAACCTGATTGAAATGAGCAATACAGGAGCTGGACCAAAACCCATTCCCATACCAACTCCCCCCCACCCACCCCGGTGCAGCTGTTTGCTTCTGCCACCCCCTGCAATGTGGACTGACGTTGGGACGTCGATTTCCTATGGCCTGGAAGGGATTTCCCGTGTTTCACAAAGACTGTAATAGGCCGACGTCACCTCGCCTGAGGATGCCTCCTCCGAGAATGGACTCATAACCATTTGCACAGCTGGAGCACACAATGCTCCTACCTACCTACACACACACACACACACACACACACACACACACACACACACACTCATACACTCACACACATACATTATATATATATACATATGTAATGTAATGTATCTCCGTCTGTAACTCCACAAAGTCATAAAGACCACGTGGGTGTTCTGGAGAGTTTTGTATAGCACGCTCACAGCCTAAGCGGCTTTCGGTACGCATTCGGTAGCCAACAGACTGCATCTCACGCAACAAAGAGAAAGTGGGAAGCATAGCAGAGTTAGGAGAGCAGTTGAGGTAGTGAGTAGCATAGAAGTAGCAGTTCAGGACCGCTGAAAAAGATGTGCCATAGTCGGCAGTTGTAGAGTAGATATACATACATACATACACACACACACACATATATATATATATATATATATATATATATTATATATATATATTATATATATATATATATATATATATATATATATATATATATGAAGCCAATCAGCCAGCGAAGGTCATTATTAAGACAGGAAACCCGGCTCCGTGCAGAAGCGGCAGGGGCAGCAATGGCTGAGACAATCGCGAGTAGCAGTATTAGCATGGTTGCCAGCACGAAGCAGCAGCGCACGAGGCAAAAACCAAAACATGGCAGTCACCACGCGGCAGATGGCGGATTTCTGCTGATTGCAGGCAAAGAACTCGTCAGGACAGGCAACTCGTCACGTGCCTCGAGAGCTTCCTCCTTCAAAGCATTAGATTCGGCTGACACCGATACTGCTGCTCGATGGCATTCAAGGCCGCTGCGCGCACTCGTGTGTGGCCCTTACCGGCTATGCATCCGTGCGTCTGCTGGACGAAGTGAAACCAGAGAGAGGGCAAGTAGAGCATCTCACCAGCGTTCACGCTGACGCGCACAGGCCTCGCGCGTGCATATTGCGGGTACTTGGTCAGGTCAGGGATCAACGGATCGATTGCGATCCACGGGACCTGCAAGAGAGGCAGTCGCCAAGGCAATGCAAAATGCAATCAAATGGGCGCAGTGCACCGAAGTCCGATGGTAAGAGCACCGAAACGATGGTAGCAGCAGCTCCTCCACGGGGGGGGGGGGTGGGGGTCCTCCCCCTCCCCCTCTACTCCTCCACGGGGTGCAGGCCATCAGCACCGGGTGGCAGGAGCACGACCAGCATTCGATCGTGGCCACGATGGCTGATCGGGAGATCTCTTGCAGCCACATCGAACAGCCCGACCACGTTTCTGAATGGCCTAATGCCGTCATGCCGGGGTACGGCACAAGGATGGACGGCTGCCAGGCGAGCCATCACCTCATGCTTCGTTACGTAAATGGAGTCGGTGGCATCCCGAGGCAGCCGGGGCATAAATATCATGCACTCGCGAAGAGCAGACGGTGCATGTAGTACATACACAGAAACTACCGTTCACTGCGCATGAAGGTTCAAAGTCCAAAGTCTGCTGCAGAACCCGTCAGACGTGACTGCAGTAGTGCATAGAACCAGTGCATGCTGGTCGCATAAAAGAACCAGAGACGTGCACTACAGGCGCTATAGTGCGTAGAACCGCAATGCAGTAAAGCAGCTGCAAACAAAAGGTAAAAGGTCGGCTGATCCAACGACCTCATCTACTACGTTGCAGCAGAAGAGCCAGCAGCAGGCAGCGGCTCTAACCTCTAACCTGCAGCAAGCAATAAAGGATCATACACAGCTGCAGGACTCAAACCGGCGACCCTGATTAGCCAGCAAGTGTGAGCGCAGTTGCCCCTGGGCTAACACCTAGTCAGACGGAAGCAGCAGCAGTTACATGAGGCAGCAACTGCGAACGCTCATGCCAGACGAGCCGGGCTTGCACCACCTACAAGCATGCAGCTATCGTACAAGTAGGAACGTCTGCGAAGAACGTGTGACCGATGTCATAACGGGATGTTACGAGTGCACGGACTTAATTGGAAGCAGCGGCCACCCTTGGCGAGGCACAGCTGGTGCAAAACCCTGCAGCCAGGCTTGTCTGTCGTGAGCATCGCAGTTGCCACGCACATCACACCACTTCTAGTCAAGCTGTGCACTGGCTCCCAGTCAAGCAAGCAACGCATCGACTTCAAGGTTCTGTCACTCACTTTTAGGTCCCTTTATTCTTTGGCTCCAGCCTACCTATCAGACTTACTCCTCCAACAGGCTAAGCTTCGTACTACCCACTTTTCTGAATCTAATCGTTCAGCTAGCTACACCTCGTACGAACCTCAAATCCTTTGGAGACCGTGCCTTTAGTTCCTATGCTCCTAAAGGCTGAAACTCACTTCCGAATGGCGGCATGATATCATTGATGACACGACAACATTTAAAAAGACGCTAAAACGCATCTATTTATCACAGCATTTATTGGGTCCATGAGACTCGTCGTCGCCACGCTGGTTTGGCCGAGTGGTTAAGGTGCTCACCCGATCAAGGTCTGGCCGAGGTCGTGGGCCCGAGCCCCGTGGCATATGCGAAGCGCCCGAATACAGATTAAGTTCTCTCAGGGCACTATACAAATGAATAATATTTACATTTTATATTTATTTATTCGTCCTTTACGTGCTTATGCGTGCTGACACGGTGCATGCTGCCACTAACCATACTTGCATGCTGACCCTATGCATGTCATCTCTAACCATGTAATGCTTGTTGTCATTGAGCACTAACTGTTTGATCGTGCTTCCTTTGCAGCAAATGTAAAGTGCCTAGAAAGAGATTAAGTTCTCTGAATGCTCCATGCAAATGTATTATTATTGTTATTATTATTAATGCTTGCATCGTCACTAAACTGGAAGTAGGCAGACCTGACTACGTGGCTGATGTGGTCACCAAGCGACCTGAATACCAGTATCGATTAGACAGCATAGATCCGAACCATGCTGCATCCGCCGGATTTGCTTCCACTTCTTGTCCGGCGGGCGAGTGCAGGCGGCGGCAGCAGCAGGAGCTCGACAGCTACGTGGGCTGCTACGTGGCTGCGGCCGACATGCAAGATACAAATGCCGACAAAGCTCAGTAACGTTTGCCTCTGTCATGCTTTCATTTGGCATGCTAAAAAACTGCACACACACTCCTACGAGCGTGGGTGAGTAATAAGCGTTCAAAGGAGTCGCGCCGACGCTCGAAAAGTCTGCTGCTACCTGTTCGCAATCGTCTTTCAGCCTCTGCTGGAATGTCCCGTCGTCATGCTCCTTGTACTCAGCCACAGAAAAGGTTTCTGAAAGCCGATAAACAAGGTCGCACTTAGATTCGAGGGCAAGCACGGCGCAAAAATGCACCGTCACGCGGCGTGTCACACACGTGGCAATCGAGCAAGTAAACAGCGATCACAGCCGCTGCTGCTGTGGCCAACCAAGGGTCGCAACGAGGCCGTACCGTAGGGAATAAACGGCTGGTCGGTCGGTGGCAGCAGCGTGAACGTCTTGCAGCCGGACACGACACAGTAGATGTTCTCATAGTGGTCTTTGTGCACTACAACGACGAGTGGACTGACCGAGCCTGGACGCGCGCAAGACCAGCACCGTACCACGGGCAGGGCCTACGAAGCCAGGCCTACGAAGCCAGTCCTACGGGTCCAGTCGAAGCACGCCCTTTACTGGCTTATACACCTGATCCAGCTAACCGGTAGCAGTTGGTGTCGGGCAGCAGTTTGTGTCGGGCAGCAGTTGGTGTCACGCAGCGCCAGCACGATCGATTGCACGAGGATCGATGCACTACGGGGCTGCACATACAGGGCTGCTTGTACCAAGTAATGTGGACATGCAACGAGAACTCACTGGACGTGACGGCTCTCTCTTCTCCCATCCAAAAGTTTATAGCATCCGGTTGCTTCCCTACGAACAACCAGAAGAGCACTCAGAGCAAAGCAAGCAATATCATACATCAAGGTCACCTTGCAAGAAAAACTTTGCTAAAGATAAAAAAACTGGAAAAGGACAGTGAGGCTTTAATGGGGGGGGGGGAGCAAACACACACACACACACACACACACACACACACACACACACACACACACACACACACACACACACACACACACACACACACACACACAAACACACACACACGCATGCACACACGCACGCGCACATCAATATCAGTATTTACACACACGCGTAGCATGCATTTGTGAATCCCGACTCGACTTCTGTAACTCACTGTTTGCTGGTCTACCGGCGTGTGCAATCAGGTGTGTACAGCTGGTGCAAATTCTGCAGCAGCTAGGCTGGTCTATTATGAGCGGCGTAGCTGCCGCATCACACCATTTCTTGCCGACCTGCACTAGTTTCAAATCAAGCAGTGTATATATTTTAAGGTTATGTTACTTTCAGGTTCCTTCATTCTCTGGCCCCAGCCTACCTATTAGAACTACTCCCCCCAGGCCAAGAAGTGTTCTACCCGCTGTTCTGACTCAAATCGTTTAGCCATACCTCGTATGAACCTCTGGAGACGTACCAATCTCGTACGAACCTTTGAAGACCATGCCTTGAAGACCATGCCTTTAGTTCGTATGCTCCCAAAGCCCGGAACTCACTACCGACGCACGTCACCACATCCCCTGACATGAAGACATTTAAAAAGAAGCTTAAAACACACCTGCATTTATCACAGCATTTACTTCCGGTCTTTCTGATTCGTCCTTTGTGTGCTTATGCCTGCTTACACTATAACTTTTGCTTGAGGATGCTACCACCTATCATTTGGTAATGCTTTCTATACAGCATTGTAAAGTGCCTAGAAAGAAATTCAGTTCTCTGAGGGTGCTATACAAATGTGTTATTATTATATACACAAACAGTCGTAAGTTTTGCCACACTTTGCCTCATATGAGTATGGTCGATGTTAATCAGCCGGCCGCATTGGAACAACTGCAAATTATCATATATACAAACAAATATGTTTCGTTAAATGGGCTATCAAGAAGCAGGGTTTTAGTCTGCAACTTTTTGCTCAGGGGATTTTCTGAGCGCTAAACCCACGGAAACCCATACGTAGGCCTTTTTGTTGATGTATAATTACCCATAAGATATCCACCATCCTCTAAAGATGGACCACCGGGTTCCGGATTTCGGTGGTTGGGGGTATTACTCTGCTCATAGCCCCCTGGGTGTGCTATAAGATAATAATGACAGATCCGTCTGCTAACAGATCAAATCTGTACTGTGATCGTACCTTTAAAATTGCAGACGTTATTTGCCTAATAAAAGTTATTTGTCTAATAAAAGTTGCAATATGTTCTCGAGGTGCTAGCCCACTGGAGAAACTGAGTAGACATCCAGTTAACTTGGCTGCAGCCAGCAGACTGTAGCGACAGACGTTCGTGTGGTACCAGCAGCGATGGACAAGGAAGATGTTTTAGGGATTTTGTGGAGGGCCAGCTTACCCTCTTGGAAAGGCTAGGAACCGAGAGATCGCTCGGAAACTGTGGAAAGATTAGGAAACTGTCTAAAACAATTTGGAAAACGTCCGTGCTAGGGACGACGAAGAACCGGCCTACGGCGACTGGATACCTGCTTCGGGTATCTGCAAGGAGCTATGATCGCCTGCTGAAAATGGAGTGCCCAAAGACCCTTTTTTTGCACTCGCTCGAGTCTATGCAGGAGCACTCAAACTTAGCACCGGCACGACCGCCAGCGAGTGGCCGGTGAGGCGAAGGGCACGCGGATCACGGGCACGCGGATCACGGGCACGCGGATCACGGGCACGCGGATCACGGGCACGCGGATCACGGGCACGCGGATCACGGGCACGCGGATCACGGGCACGCGGATCACGGGCACGCGGATCACGGGCACGCGGATCACGGGCACGCGGATCACGGGCACGCGGATCACGGGCACGCGGATCACGGGCACGCGGATCACGGGCACGCGGATCACGGGCACGCGGCACAACGGGAAGCAAGGGAAACTTTGCTACTCACAAAAAGGCACGTTTTGCTAGAGTGGGCGTGGCAACACAGACACTATTGAACGACAGTAGATTGGGGGGCGAATACTCGAATTACCGACGAAAGTAAGCAAGCACCGTTTACCGTTTAAGACAGCTGCAAACGTGGATCCTATACTCGATGCAGGCAGGAGTGATGAAGCACATGCTGACGTCTGTTTTCAGCACGCTGCAAAGTTCGGGACCGGATACGAAATGGCCTTCTGTGGGCAGGTTTTTTAGCAGGCAGTGGAAGGGCCCTTTACCTCATTATATATATATAATTCATTTGTATTTGCATATATATATATATATATATATACATATATATACATACATATATATATATATATATATATATATATATATATGTATATATATATGTATATATATACCTTATTGAGGGCATAATGAATGAAGATCTGCGAATTCTGGACAACATTTGCTGTGTCACGAGCATGACGACTGCTCTGCTAGGCACTAATTTTGCTTTTGTCAGCAGGACAGCGATCCAAAACATGCTGCCAAAGTTGTGCTACAGTTACTGGACAGGTCCATCCATTTCAAGCGCTTCCAGGGCCCCAGTCAGAGCCTGGACCGTAACCCGATTGAACGTCTATGGGACGAGGTACAGTGCCTGCTAAATAAAATGGTACCAATTGCAAGAGGTGTGGCATGCCATAACATCCGATGTAATTCCGAAACTTGTCGTCAAGTCCACACCGGCCCGAAATGTGGACATAGCTTATCGGGTAGGGGGCCACATCCAACAAGCATTCGTGCTTCTATCACCCAAGCTCTCTCTCTCAGGCTGCTGCTGCTCGACGATTTGTCTGTTTGGCCGTTGTATTTATGTTTGCATCAATATCACACGTACGGAGCCTCCGGATTTATTTCAAAACTGCCTACAGCAGTAGTCAGCCAGGCAGCCATACTAGATATGTCCATTTACCAGAATACATTGTACAGGCATGTGCTGTATCTAGTCATAAATGCGTCGATGAGCAGGTATGTCTAGTCCTGATAAGGGGAATAGAAATGGGCCCAAGGCCTGAGCTATGTGGCTCTTCTAGGTTAAGTAGGGCTGAAAGGAGATGTCTCACTCCTCATTCTAGCCGAACAATTCTCAGATCCATAAGCACAGCCAAGATGCAGAGTGTTCAGTGCACCGGAAACGTTTCAAACTGGATGACAATGAGCAAAACTCTAGAGGCTAGCCGCAAGAGCACACGCTGCGGCCAATGGCGACATGGAGCATAATTACCAAAGGCTTGAGATGCCCAGCCGACATCCGGCGCTGCATCATCGGCAAGCTCCCGGAAGTCTGTCGTGAAGTTTGAGTTCTGCTTCTGGATGTAATACACGCCTTGCCTTTTCACTTGGCCGTCGAGGATGTCCAGAAACTCGCCAAATTTCATCTGCTTCTCCTCGGGTAACGTGAACAATCCATTGGCCACAGCATCCGCATAGCCGTTCGGAGTAACTGCGACTGTAACGTCCTTGTGTCCAAGAGTGGTCCTGCAAAGGCCACTGTACATGAGAAGAAAAGCTCTTTGCCTAGGCGTGACGACCTCTCGCACTTAACGCATCCGTTCGCCGGGTTCGAGTCCCTCGGCAGGCAATGATATTGCCCACTGCAAGCAGGAAGTGACAGCTCACACGGCTCCTCTGCTACTACATAAACGAGGCTGCTTGATCAGCTAACCTTTACCGTTTTGCAGTAAGGGAACGAGGCTGTGGGAAAAATTAGCGCATGCGCCCAGCAGCAGCGGTTTCTGCACTGCAGCTGCGCCTTTGAGGACAAGAGCTGCTGCCGCAAGCAGTCAGCAAGCCGCCATCACTAGGCGTCACATCCGATTGCCCGCAATGCAGCGCCAAGAAAAAGCACAAGGCGACGGAAGGAAAAGGGCGAGCACGACCGAGGCCGTGCACACCGCTCACGGCGTCTCAAGGCCGTGCACACCGCTCACGGCGTCTCAAGGCCGTGCACACCGCTCACGGCGTCTCAAGGCCGTGCACACCGCTCACGGCGCCGCTGCCAGCAGAACAGCGAGAGCGAGAGAGAGCAAGCTAGCGAGCGGCACGTGATGACTAGCAGGCTATGGCCGGCAGCAAAAAAAGTGTCGAAGGCAAAGAGAACACGGCTCGCATAGCAAGCAGAGGTCAGCAACTTGCGCAAGCGTGCGTGTTGGCAGACTGCCTAGACGCGCTGACTTTCAATCCATTGAATACTTGGGGCCTCGGACCTCGGCAGCAGCAGGCACGGCAGATTAGTGGCTTCACCAGCATTACTCTGTCTGTCTGTCTGTCTCTGTCTCTGTCTCTCTCTCGGATAGCCGCTTGACCTTTGCCGGGCAGCAAATCCTGAGTAAAGTCGAAAAGAGCACGATGGCCGAGCAGGCTGGCCCTTTTGGGTCAGCCCGAGGACGCAGGCAGCCAGCCAGCAGATCCCCACCCTTCGAAGTGCCTCGGCAGCAGCAGCTGAGCTGCACGGCAGCAGCCATCGGGAGCTGCATAAGCAATGCACGACAGCCACCTGCATGTTGGGCCACCTGATCGGTCCGTTGGCAGCAGCTGCATGTTGGGCCACCATCGCGTCGTTCGCATCAGCGGCTCTAGCGGCGGCAGTGCGGTTACTCGGGCAGCACTCGACCGAATAGTGATCCTTTCAGCTGAAGGTCCAGCTCTAAGATCGGTTCAGAGTAACTGCTCTAGTGCGGATCGATTTGACTGCGGCTGCCAAGCGAATCTTCGTCGCCGCCCGCACAGATTGCTCGCGCAGAGCTCGACGACGGCTGGTCGAGACCGCTTCGACGACTGCGTCTCTTTTGCACGCGGTTGACTAGCCAGACTATGCAGGACGACGCCGACACGCGAATCCTCTACGAAACTATCATAACACTTCAAAACGCCCATGTGAAATAGGGCGGTTCATCAAACCCTAGGAAGGCATTCAGACCTCAGTACCCACGAGTCGAGTCGACGATCGGTCGCAGTGATAGACCTAAGCGCACATGCCGAGGCAGTGATCCGCTTGGCCAGCGAGCATCTCGCGCGATCGCAGCAACACTCGAGGATCACGTGAGGAGGCGCCACGACTGGCATGTCAAGAGCGCCACGACTGGCCGAAATGGCGGCGGCAGCGGCGCTCGGCTTGAGCTTGCGCTTGTCGCTCGCGTCACCTACCTCAGATAGCCAGGAGTCCACTTGGACAGTGCCGGCCACTCAGTCATGGCGTCCGTGATGATGACGGGCTTGTTAGCGGCGACGTAGTCACGATGAAACGAGAGAGGCGTAAGTCGCCCGAGGCTCACGCGAGGCACCAGAGAATCGATGCAAAGCTCTAAAACGAACGAATCGACGAATGGCAGCGCATCGAAAGGCAAGCGTCATGACCTCAGCTTGCTGCGCGTCCAGAATGCAGGCAGGCAGGTACAATCGGGAAGGGGAGCGGACGTGGCTACGAACAGTGTGCCAGCATGTGCACGCACACGTCGGCGGCGCTGAGCTCGCACAAGACTTCGCCGTTGGGCAGTTTCTTTGGCAGCCTCCCTCCCCGCAAGAGTGGTTGCTTACGTCGCATCGAGTCAGGAGTCAGGAGCTCAAGCACCAAGCTCGTGCACCGCACCGCAAGGGGTTACAAGCCTGCAGGCCTACGGTCACCCGACAAATGAAACGCCCATCGAGCTACCGTCGTCATCACACTGGGAGTGGCGACCGAAGCCGACCAGACACATTCAGCTAAGCACCCTCGCGCGCTCGTCGCGTCGCAGATCGTGTTCGACGGCGAGCTCGCGAGTGAGTTGGCGAAAACCGCGGGCTCTCGCCTTGCGCAGGCATATGCACGATAAACGCTTGAATATGCTGACTACTGCCGTGCCAAAATGTGCAGGCGCTAGCTGATCGTAGTTTCTTCAGAATTTTGATAGTTTATTGTTTCATCTCCCTGCATGCACGACAACAGGCAGGCTGAAGCGAGGCTCCTCCCACGGCGGCGGCGGTGACAACGATGGCACCGCTGCTGCCGCCGCCGGGCTGAAGCAGAGCGAGCGGGATAGGCCAGGGGCCTGAGAGGTCGAGAGCCGGTCATCGGATGCAGCAGAGACGCGACCGCCGTAAGCAAGCCTCTCGATGAGCCCGCCGTCTCCCAGGCGCCTCACGGCAGCCCAGACCGCGTCCTCTTTCGCACGCCGACATTCGGAACGCAGGCGGCAACCGGTCTGATCTAGCCGGGCCGACACTGCAGCTGCTGTCGCCGTCGAGAGCTAAGCCTGTGGCCACTGCAACCCACCCTGTGAGAAACATGTAGGAAAGGGGGCAGAGGAGAGTGTCCGCCGGCGTGCTGTGGCGTTCGCGGCACGAGAGCGGCCGCCGAATGCGAACCGCGGACATCTGGCAGGTAGCCAGCCGGCTAAGCTGGCACGATGTGCAGGAAATTGTCGGGATGACTTAAGAATTCCGACATCCACGCGAGTGGCGTTTCTGTCGGCACCTCGACGCCGTGCACCAGAACGCGTGGCTGCCGCCGCGCGCTGCTCGTCCTGGCTTCTGTCTCGGTGGCGGCAGCAGCCACTGCCTGAGACTGAGTGCAGGAGCCGTGAAGCTCGAGCAGGTCGGCCAGCGTGGTCGGCACGTCGGCGGCGGTGCCGTCTGCGGCCGGCCGACTGGGCCGGATCAGCTTCTGCGCATAGCTGCCGTCCGGCTTGTACAGGCGATGGGGAATGTAGCGGAAGTTGTCGGCCGCCGGGCTGCCCGCACCCGTGGTGGGCCGCTCCATGAGCTTTCTGTTGATCAGCCAAAACTGATCGAACTTGTCGGCCACGAGTCCGTTCCAGAGCTGCTTGTGATCTCGCTTCTGCATGTTGTTGATGACCTGGAACGATGCAGAAAGACGCCTTGCCCGATCTGGTCTGCCACCCAACGAAGGGTGGGAGGAAGGAAAGCAATTTTCGCTCAGGAGGACGAGCAGGAAGAAGGCACCGACTGAACAGCAAGCAGCAAGCAAGCAAGCAAGCAAGCAAGAAACGCCTGGCGAGTCAGCCGACCAAGTCACCTCGGTTGCATGCTCGCAAAGCGTGGAACTCGGCTACTGACTATATGAGGTCATGCTGTTCCCCCACAAGACATTCAAAAAAGCTAAAGTTGGAAGACCTCAGCCTCATGATTGATTCATCCGACATCCTTCCCACAAAGTCTGGCCGTAAACTGGATATGCTGTTCAAAAACGACTTGCCACCGGGATGGCCAAATTTCCGCCTCCGCTGTCAAATCGACGCATCCTGAGCCGAGGAGCACTGCCAAAAACAGGGCCTGCACGGACAAGAGTACGAAAGCCAAGCTTATTCACGCGTGAGTGATATCGCGTCTGGATAACTGCATTCCCTTAATTCAGGACTCCCAACCAGTGCCTTTAATAATCTGCAACTGGTCCAAAATTCAGCGGGCTCGTCTAGCGAGTAGTCAACTGTGCAGCTATCACATTTCACACCACTTCCGTCTGAGCTTCACTGGCTCCCTATCAAGCATCGAATCGATATCAAGATCCTCAATCTGGCTTAGAGATGACTCCACTTTCATACCATCCGACTGCCTTGCTGCTCCAGTACACACTTACTTATGACTATGTGCTCCTCGGCTCCCAGTCGTCTCACCGTTCATCATGCTAGACTGAAATATTTTGGTTATTAAAGAGTTCGGTATGCGTAGAAAGTCGGAAACTCACTACCAGTTTCTATCATCACCTGGATTGTCTTAGCATGATTTCAGCCTCACTAAAGTCACGTTGTTCCACTCAACTTTACCTTGCTCCAATGCACTTGTCTTTTTTTCTGTGTGCTTTGCATGATTACCAGTGCATGATTACCAGTGCATGCTACTAACCAGGATGTCAGCGGCCCCGAGTGTTCGTCTTCTTGTGTGCTTTTGCATGCTTTTCTAAGCACAATTTCACATTGTCCTTAAGGAACAGCGCTAGGGTAATAGGAAGATCGCTCGTGCACTAGAAACGAGAGAAGGCAATACGCTTAAGGCTACGATCGATATACGATACGGATACGATAAGTATCTAAGTACAAAGGGAAGGGTTTCATGGCCAACTGCCACCGAATTGGCAAAAAGGAAGGAGTTGCATCGAGCCACAAGGTCAGCTGAAGATGGCTGAACCAGGCCGAGCTAGTGCTGCCAGTGCTGCTAGTCACTGGAAGCAGTAGCGGCAGTAAAATTTGCAGGCAAACGAACCAGGGTCGACTTTCGGAGATGATTTTTTGACCATTGGCCAGGAAAGTGCCACGGCTGAGCAAGCAACATAAAGCTGACAGGCTGCGTTTGGCTAAATGCCAGAGCCACCGGACTCCTGGAGGTTTAAAGGCTAGCCGATTGAGAAATGCCATTTATACAGTAGCAGCAGAAGAGCCTTTACAGGCTATCACCATTGCTTGCAGCAGGCAATAAAGGATCGCCCACAGCAGGACTCGAACCCATGACCTGGGCTGTGCAGAGCGAGCATATTTGTGCTCGGTCAATTGGACAGACGATAGCAAGTTTCAATCCTTCAATAACAAGCACACATTGGGTCAGGGTAAGCAGAAGAAAATCTGAGGAATACAGAGATGATAGCTTGCAGTACATCGCTGTGATGTACAGAGGCTTCGGGAGGAAGATTTGGGGCTCTTTTTCCTGTGTAGGCATTGGAGCTCAATGTCAATTCCTAGCATTAGAAACCAGAACGTCTGTATCTACGTGCTGCAAAACACTAATGTTCCCTATGTACAACGACCGTTAGGCGAGAGAATGATTTATCAGAATGACATTGAGTCAGTTATCCCGACCGTCATATTGCTGGCCTGCGTAAATTGCTATTTGCACACTGTACAGGCTTACAGGCACAAAAAGTCACACTAGGATCAGCCAGAGCCAAGGATCGGATGAGCCAAGGATCGGATGAGCCAAGGATCGGATGAGCCAAGGATCGGATGAGCCAAAGATCAGTTGAGCCAAAGATCAGTTGAGCCAGGTGCCGTGGAATCCCAAGTGACTGTGCCCATGCAGGTGACGTCATGCAGTTCAGCAGCAGCTAGCTTTGACCAACAACAGTTGGCATGTATCGAAAAGATGATTCACGGAAGTCAAATTTCCGAGTGCTAAACTGAGCCCCCCCACCCAAGGACCTCCCTTCCAGTCTATGGCAACATGCTGCTGTCACTCGGTGGCAATAAGCAAAGTGGCAGCGGCCAAGCACGCGAGAAGGTAAGTGCAACACAAAAATGAATGTCTTTAAAAAAAGCCCCGGCAAAGTTCAATAGGATGGCCATCCGGCTCCACGTCATGCTAGCTTCTCGACGAAACCGGGGCAGTGACCGGACACGTATTTGTCACTCGGCCTGCTGGCAGCATGGCCGACACACACACACACACACACACACGCACGCACACACACACAGTGAGGGAGGGAGCGACAATTGGGTTTCGGCAGCGATGCTGTTGAAGGTCAGTTACTGGTTCTGGAACTGACTTTGCATCTAACCCACGAAGACCTCCCACTAAATGACCGAGCTATATTCTGCACGGTAGGCAGTAGCTCGCCTGTGACAGCTACAACAGCCCGACCATTCCTGGATGCAGTCCCTCGAATCGCGAGGTCGCACTCAAACCGGCAGCCGACAGTGACACAGCAATACCCATGCTCCACCCAGAGAATGACGGGGCACAGAAACTCAGTCATAGTCAACCCGACTCGGGCAGCACAACTCAACGGGCGCTTTAACGGGCCGCACGAGCCAGGCTCTAAGCAATCGTGCATGTGCTGCCCTGCTGTCTCCGCTCGCCCACAGCTTTCCAAAGCGTCACGAAGGACAGCCTGAGGACCTCGGGGCTCTAGCAGCGCGCCGCAGTATACGAAATCAGATGCTTGCCTGACCGGCCATCGAGTGATCGGGCGTAGCGAGCAGCGAGGCAGCGAGTACCTGAGCTTTATGCTTGAGAGCATCGGCTTCTTTGACCGACGACATAAAATGCGACTCCACGGCGTCCCGACTCGGGCAGCGAAGCAGATCGCGCTCCGGGAAATCGCGGAAATGAACGGTCAGCTTCCACGGCATATTATCCTTCGGACCGAAGAGATCGAATAGCACTCCCACCGGTATGTGCCACTTGAGCGGCTGTCCTACAAGCGAGTGCGGCCCTCCACGAATGCGAACAAGCAACATACTGCCGGCGACGCACGCGGCGGATACGGCGGTGTTTGGCGTTCTTGACGAAGGCGCGCGAAGCTACCGACACACCGCACGAGGGAGGGAGGGCGGCGGCAACATCGCGACAAGCAAACTAAGTATATATAAATATATATATATATATCAGCTTACCTTCCGATTCCAGCCACATCTCACCGGCCGTCGCGGGAACGTCGATGAACTTCGAAAAATACCGCTGAACTTTCTCAAGCAGCAAAGGAAAATACGTAATCCTGGGAGTCATGAGATACCATGCTTCAGGGATCCCGGTGGCAGTGGTTAGTATTTCTTCCTCGGCAAGAGATACGCATACGGGTACACGCCCCTCCCAAACTTCTCGCAAAACGTCTCGATCCTCACTCATGATTCACAGCACTGAAAGAGTGAAATCGCCGCGCCTGGAGTCACGAGCTTTGAGTCACATCTTGCCGAATCTGCAGGCCCGCCTGGATACAGGGTATTTGCATAATGACACTGGTTTGCGTATCGGTGTCGAACACATAATATATAAGTATATATGATACATATATACATATCTATATATAAATATATGAAAGACAGGCACTTTTCTAGAAACTCGGACCCTTCAGCAAACACCACCTAACGCCAAGAAACGAAAATGACGCCGGCAAAGGCTACGCGATGCCGGAAGTTCGTACCCTTGAGTGCAAGCTCGCCTGTGAAAAAGCAGCTGGAGCAGAAACTTTTGAAAAATTGAGGGCAATGGTAGGTCGACGACGCCCAATTAATCAGATGTTTTCACCAGAACGGCCTACCGATAAATCTGCCGGGCGAACCGACTTTACAAATACGCGCCGGTCTCATGATATTACGAACTCGTCTGCATTCTTCAGCATTCAATCGCTTCTAAAACGTCACTTAGCATAAACAATCTTATTCTAGGGTTACTCACCCCTGGCTTCCGTTGACATGCTGATAAAAGCTTGACGTACCACATCCTTGCAATGGCACTCCATGCTGGCGATCCAAGACCTTGACCTACATCGGCAGTGGGCGTGACTGGTTTGGAGCCAGACTTCTACCCATCTGCTTACTGTGGTGCACATAGTTCATAAGCAAGACGAGAAAAGGTAAGATCGGAAACTGATAGTCGCTTCCCTTGACTAAATGTTCCTTTCAGTTTTCCAGAAAAGTTACGACGTAGCTTTGCATGAGCGTGTAGCGGCTTAGGAACTCGTAACTTTACCATGAAAACAGTGACCCTAGCTGATTTAACAGCTTTTTTTTTGTATAGCGACAGAAGAGCCTTTGCGGCTATCACTAGCGCTTGCAGTGGTGGTAAAGGATCGCCCACCACAGGATTCGTACCCATGATCTCGGGGCTGAGGTCGTGAAAAGCAACCGCCTTACGTAGTGCGAGCGATTACGGCTCATCCTTACTTACGCTACACCTAACAGCTGCAAGGCAGAATTCTGGCGGACCTAGCGCATAGAAGCTCGGCTAAAAATTCCTTTTGAGACAGCAGCTCATTTATCGTCTGCACCCTTGATTTCACCAACGTTCAGGTCACCGGGCACCGGTCTCCGGGCAGACAACAGGTGAGCAGCTTGAACTTCCGCCCATCTCGTTAGGATCACTTCAGCCCATATCATCACTTCCGTGGGAGCTTCACTGGCTTCCTACTATTTGGAAAATGAGTCGACTTGCAGCACCCCAGTCCGGCTCGCAGGTCGCTTTGCTAGCTCGCACCAGCTTACCTACATGGCTTCCAGACTCCTCTCGAGTGCTTTCGTGCCGCCGACTCTTCGGCAACTAGTTATCTCGCACCAAATCAAAATATTTTATTGATCAAGCATTCAGCTCGTATGAATCGAGAGTTAGGAACTTGCATCTGGCTACGGTCACTACCTGCAATAGCCTTGCATCTTGCAAGTCTCAGTAAAGGTCCATCTGTTCCCATCAGCTTTTCCATCGTCCGAATGAACTTGCCTGGTTATCGTTCGGGTGTGCTTAGAGTGAGTACATTGGCATGATTCAATGTATGTCACCAGCCAGAGGGCTTATTAACCGATGGTCACGCGTGTCCATGTTTGCTTTAGCACGCAGGCACAAGCACGAGACAGCTTGCTTTTTTGCACAGTCACATTACTGGGCATGTCACTAACCCCTGGGTATGGAATTGCGAAGCACCAGGATAGATGTTTAAGATATCATTGGGTGTTTTTGTAAACGTCGTATTATTCTTATTCTTTAGATAGCTTCCTGGCAGCTTATCGAGTCTCTTAGTACGGAGGAGGTAGCCGTCGCAATTCGATGATGAACACGAGCTTGACGAGCACACGAGCTTGACGTACACCATGAACATAAAAAGGAGGCTCACCCAGCAGCCTCCTTTATTTAGCAGCTGTAGAACCTTAGCGACTTTACTAGCTTCAAATTTTGCAATAATGAATTGCCTACTACAAGATTTAAATATAAAATATAATTCATTTGTATAGCGCCCTAAGAGAGTCATCTCTATTCAGGCCCTTCACATATGCCAGGGGGCTCAAGTCCACAACCTCGGCCGGACATTAGTCGGGGCTAGCTCATTAACGACTGGGCTTGAACTGATGACCTGGGCTGTAAAGTGTCAGTACTTTAGTAGGATTTATCTGTCCTGCAATGCTCTGAGCTATTAGGCATAGCCAATTCGGCCCTAAGCTTTCATAAAGCTTCTAAAGAAGCCATATGCAATACACCTAAACATACAGGTCAGCCGACAGGGCCTCACTTAAGTATACCAGACAGCAAATAGGGAGCACGGCTTTAGAGAGGGACCCACCAACGAACGATTTGGGCAGTACAATGTACAATTACGAATGCACTTTCTTTCAATAACGGTCTGAGATTTTTTTGGAAACGTTAACGGCATCTAACTAACGGCATCATCAGCTATTATGATATCATTCCAGTATTCACTGACGTCCGAGAAGCTAATGAACTCGAAGACTTCGGAAAGTGTGTACATCGCGACAGACACAAAACAATGATTGTATTTATTTCTCACAAAAAGCTAATTTCTTCTTTTAGTTCCTGAAGTGTTTATAAGGACATGCCGTGTGACAAGCAAGGCATGCTCACATGTAGATTATTAAGATACCGGCAGCTTAATGTAATGCAGCTCCCATCTAACTCTGCAAAGCCACAAAGACTAATCGGGTGTTAAGCTGGAGTTTTCTAGAGAGCACAACCAAAGAAGCCGGAGCGGCTTTCGGTGCCCATACATACATACAGTAGCCAGCAGACTTCCTTTTTTCGCAACCAAGAGAGAAAGAGAAAAAGCATAGCTTAGTCGGGAGGGCAGTCGAGGAAGTGAGCGGCATGGAAGCAGCAGCTCACTACGGCTGAAAAGCATGTTCCCAAGTCGGGTTCAAATAAGCTTTGATAAATAATATTCAAGCTTTGCATAGTGACAGTAAAATATTCTAACAAGGGGTCTACACATGTTATAAGTTCATCATTAGTACTGGTCGACCTCTGTTGCCTAACCAATCGATATCCTATGTAGGCCAATGCAAATAGAATTAACCAACGAAGAATAATAAAGCTTTTACTGTGCCCAAGAAATTATGCAGGAATATTGCTCACAATTTTCAGTCTAGCTAACAGTTAAGTCAGTGGTTCTCAATCAGTGGGTGGCGACCCATTTGGGTGGGGGGGGGGTCGACCGACCCTTGCACAGGGGTCGCCTAAGACCATCGGAAAACGTGCATTTCCACATTTCGCACACAATAATTTTATGGTTGGGGGTCGCCACAAAATGAAGAACTATATTAAAGGGTCGTGGCATAAGGAAGGTTGAGAACCACAGAGTTACAGCATAGCAGAGAAAACTGCGTGTCTTATAAGGAAGAAGGAAATGACCGTACCCGGTCCAAACGAACATTCACATTGTAACAAATTGTAAACTTTGTAAAACATCCTTAAATTCATAAACATAAATTCATCAAAAAAACAATTCAAACAATTCATCATGAATAATTCATAAAATATTTTAAAAAGTGGCAGCCAAATTTTCAAAATTGCTCAAGACTCAATAACTTTTGCAGGGCTCCGAGACGATACAACTTGAGGCGGACTTTATTTTAATATTCGACGTTCAAGTTATGCAAAAAAGAAGCTGCCAGGGTGAACTTCATTTCTCTTCGGCTGTGCGAGGTAGCCTTGCACATCGTGAAAGCCGGAATCAGCAGGCAGACGGCCACGAGAGGCAAGCAGAGAAGGCACACTGTACTGCATGCTTGGCTCGCTCAAATTATGGGACGCAGATCGAGGGGTCAAAGGCCAAAGAAGGATTTGGCCCCTGCCTCCACGAGCCAAGGCCAGAGCAGAATGCAGCACCAGCTCAGGCTATATATATATATATATATATATATATATATATATATATATATATATATATATATATATATATATATATATATATATATATACACATACACCAATGAAAGTCACATCGTCCGCACCGATCCGTTACTTTTTAGCACAATCAAAGTCATTAAACTGCTTCCGGAAGTCGGAGGCCATTTTCAATTCCTCTTCTTTCGAATATGCACAAGCTCGCCAGTCCACGCGGTCTGGCATGTTCAGCAGCTTTGGAGATGCCATCACTTCCCTAGATTGAGGAACGATGCTACGATGTAATGGCAAAGCTCAAAAGCAGCCAATGAGTGGATTCACTGAATCAGGCAGTTAAAGCAGCAATAGAGCACAGCACACACATATAGCAATAAGCATCTGTGAACAACGTGGCAAGAGAGTAGCGAGGCAGACAGCTTTGACCGGGCGTGATTCGTGGCCGAGCAATTTTGAACGTACCCCACAGACGGCTTACTTGATTATGCATGCACAAACAACAGCCACAGCTCTAAGCAATGTCAGCCGTGTGCGCGAGTGTGTGCGTGCATGCAAGCATGGGCGTACTTGCATGCACCCATTCGTGTATTGTCGTGTGCATGTGTGTAGAGCTTGGGTAAGTCTTATGAAAAAGCAGAGATATATTTGCGCATCTTAAAATGGCATAAAAACACAGCATATCACTATGGAAGAAGGCATGCCAATAATGTAAGAAAACTTCACAGTACTGAACATTAAAACATGCGGTTTTGCAAATGCCTCGTTTGCCCATTGTACAAACCGTAAAAAGATTGATGGTGGTACCAAACCTAGCACTATTTGCATGAAAAGTATACCTCGATAATCGCAGGTGTTCAGTGGTAGGATTAGTAAAGTAATAAAGCCGGCACAGATAGCCTTGGTGTAAAAGTTATACTACATTTTCCACCTTTATTCGTCAGACCTAACGGTCATCCAGCTTCAACATGTTCTGCTATCCTAAAGTGAGAGGCCGTCTTAGTAACACGAAGTCATCTAATTCATGCTGCTTTTTGATAATCACATGCCATTAAAGCGGTCCCCGACTAAGTTGCCTTCACAAGGAGACCATTATGCTCGTCAGCTAATCCAAAACCAGATTGCCAGTCTACTTATAGAGTCGGCATTGGAAACATACCCTTTCTACAGGACTGTATTCTGCCATTCAGTATGCGGTCTCATGAACCCATTTCATACAAACCAGTGCATCCGGCATCACATTGATCGAGGCCTTATCGCATGGTTTCGAAGGAGCAAGCTCTAAGCCTGGAGGCCCTATAATAAATTCACTCATTTAGATAAGTATTTAACATATAAACAGCAGCATTAATGGGGAGCCTAATGTAATCCATCTCTGCTCTGAGAGCAAAAGGGTCCAGGGTTTCCGCATACCGGGAATAGCCACACCAAACAACGAATTGGCCAAAAAAAGTACTGTATTGAAGTTATTGTAGGTCAAGTAAGTTGAATTTCAAAGCTCAAGCGCATTGCTCGGGGTCGCTATATTTGGAAGCAAAATAACGAACCAAAGTAGACTGCTAGGTCGGAAGTACTTTTTTTTTTATGAATCCTTCTGTGCGGTACTGATGCAGTGGCCCGCCCAGCCAGTCGCCTGATTTAAACCACATAGACCGACGGTGAGCGGTATGGGGCAAAGGCATTAGGGCCGGGTGCTTGGCCTACACAAGTAGCTGACCTTTTCAGTAGAACTCAGGCTCTGTGGAGTGAGCTGCAGTAGAACAACACAGAAGCTTACTGCCTTTCTGCCGGGCCAGACAAGAGAGGTCACAAAGAATCGTGGCGAGAAGAGGTCACAAAGAATCGTGGCGAGATGGCGCCACATTAAACACATCATACACACAGACTGCTGATTTTTGCATGTGTGTGTGTGTGTGTGTGTGTGTGTGTGTGTGTGTGTGTGTGTGTGTGTGTGTGCTGTCGAATACTTTCTCACGATGCGCATAACTTTAGTATGCCTAGCATCGTAGAAAACCCTCTTATCAGCAGAAGGAATACAATACACTCACAGCAGCTGTGGCCATACTACGAGGATTTTTGGATACCTCACGAGCTCTCTCACGAGTCGAGTGGCAGTTGCATGGACCAATTTGTTTGGCTCTGAATGGCACCAGAGCGCTAAGCCCCGCCTCCTCCGGCAGGGCCGAAGACGCCCACGACACTAGACCGGCTATAGCCGGTAACCACGACACTAAAACAAACAGCCTGTGGTTGGGCATGTATCATCAACTCGATGAGGTTACTTTCTATACAACCAGAATCTGCTCTCCACGACAGAGTACAGTACAATAAGGAAAACCCAGGGTAAAAACCAGCAACACGTAACTAATTGATGCTAAGCAAAGACAATAACAATGGAGATAAACGTGAAATGCTCTGGGCCAGTCAGCATGCTGCGAGCAACAAACCTGCCGAACTGCAGTGGGAACGTTTTCTTTATGCGATGCAGGTATTTCTTGCCTGTAGGAAGCTCAACGTAGAAGTAAGGTGTACCAGGTTGAAGGATCTAAGAAATCACACAGCAGTCGGCATCAATGCCTGCTGACGGGAAGGACGGTAAGGCTGGCAGACCAAGGGGAAAGGCAACGATGCTCCAGTGCCGAGCGACACAGCGACCCTCACTGCAGCATGCAAAGCCAACTGTGGCATTCAATACTGACCTGCTTTAAATCCGAGTTTGCCGGAAGCTCGTTCAATTCTAGATTGCTCGTACTGGCAGCACCACAGAATGCTTCCTGGCACCGGCTTACCAAGGACAGGTCAAAAGGAACAACCTAAACCAGCATAAAAAACGATTGCAGTGCCAGCGAATGCCGCCCAACGTATGCAGGGAAAAAGCAACCCCCATACACGATGCACAGCATATAACCGGAAATGCCAGTAACACATCTAAGACAGAAGAATGACGAGCTTCCACCAAAGTAGACATGTCGACCACACGGAGATACAACTAACTGGCTTAACAGAAACCCCGAACGTGTCTTGCTTGTCTTAGCATTACTGACACATACTGCAGGAGATCTTGGCATTGATTAAAAGTGATACCCGTACACAGTGTATCCAGTTTTTTTTTTATAGAGAGCTAGGAGCAAGGGAAGGTCTGGAATTACGATCGATAAAAATCGAGAATAGAAAAACTGTATAGCTTCATAAGAAAAATCTCTATCTAGGAATTTTGCATCTTTCTGTAAAGGAAGAATGTCGATTAGTTATTAGCAACATGCACAACTTCAGCACACGGTTCATGCGGACGGAGCAAATGCTGTAAGGAACGGGTGGCATTTTAGCTTCTTCATTATAATAGTTAAGTCAGAGGGTGTCATGGCTTCAGTCGGAAGTGAGTTCCACGTTTTGGGGGCATATGAACTCAAGGCACAGTCCCCAAAGAATTTAAGGGTGATTACAGGCGCAGCTAAATGACTTGAGTAAGAAGAGCGAGTGGTACTTCGACGCAAAGCCGGAGAAGGAAGTACTTCTGATTGGTAGGCCGGAACAAGAAGATAAAGGGACCTCAAAGTGAGCAACAAAACTGAAGTCGATATGCTGCTTGATGGGTGGCCAGCGCAGGTCGTGAGAGATTATGTGCACATGGCAGTTGTGGCATTCACCAAAGAAAACCGGCCTAGCTTCACAGCTTTGCATCAGCTGTAAGCAGCCTTTTACCACACAAGCAGGAAGAACTGCAAGCAGCAAGTTACAGATGGGACGTCAATAATGCATGGACAAGCTTGACAGTGGTAGCCTCATCTAAACACGACTGAATCTCTGAGCATGAACCATGCACAATTAATCTCATAAAAATGCACACAGTAAACCCCTAAACGGGCGCAAGCACGCAAACACTGTCCATGTGTGTGTGTGTGTGTGCTGCGGCGTTGCGCAGACAGCAGACCGAAGGATCACGTCTGTGCACACAGTGTGTTACTTGCCTGAACTTGCAGATGGGCTGATTTGAAGTTGCGCTCAAAAAATACAACGGCCTTGCCTGCCGCCCTAAAGCACAGCTCGATGGACCTCTTATAATTCGTCACCTCGGCCAACACGTCGTCTGGGGTCGCGACATGCGACTGGTAGTGGCCGATGGGCAGAATGAGCAGATGGTCACTCACCAGACCGCCCTTAGCAAGAGCCAAGTAAACCTGTGGCACGAAAGATGAAGCACCTGCGCTAAGCAATCACTGCGCCGGGCCGCCATCGGGGCCAGCCACACAAGAACAGCACAGAGAGCTGTGCTAAGTGCGAAACCTTACGAGCGAGGGGGGAGGGCTGCTTTCGTCAAGCAACGTGGGCGATGCTGCAAGAGTGCTCCGAACTGGCTAGCAAGTGAGCAAGCTCGCACAAACTCGGACCGATATGAGCAGCCGGAGGAGCAATGCTGAGCAATGGGGAGGTCAAAGCAGCAGCGGCGGCGGCGGCAGCAGCGGCAGCAGCAGTAGCAGCAGCAGCAGCAGGTGCTCAACTCGACTCTGCTCGATCGAGAGAGAATCTCGAACGAACTGCCCTGCAGGCCCATCGGCAGGAATGCAGGAGCAGTTTAGCGCCAACTGCCAGGAGTCACGTGTGATGCTTGGGGCGCGTACCAACCGATGCATGCGCAATCGGTGCTTGCATGCCAGAATCACGCGAAGGAAGAAGGTTGGCGGACACGGGATGGCGCGAGCCCACTTAAGCAGCAACAAAGCCTCACCTGCGAGCCCACGGAGACGACGAGCTGCTTCTCCACTTCCGCACTGCCGAGGCAGAACCAGCACGGACCGGTCGGTTGAGCTGCAATGCAAGAAGCTTGCGTTTACAAGCCTCTCAGCAGAAGCCGGGAGGGCTGGCGGCCGCCGCCAAGCGCCGTGGACTGCCATTAATTTAGAAGAGATAACCGGTGGAAACTGTTCAACAACTATTGATACCTAGCAGGGTCTTGGGGGAGGGCACCGCTTTGACTATGTCAGTCGGACAAGCCACGGCAATAATCCACAGACTATTCGGCCAGTGTCTAAGATGGCTAAGCAGACGTTAACTTTAATTCCCTGCACTCATGCTAGCGCCACCACGTGCTAGGCCATCACTTCTATGCTAAGTTTTTTGCGAAGGAGTCTAGCAGCTGCCCTAGGAGCAGCTGCTAATCCTAGGCACATGGTGCTCGAAGCATCAGCAGCGTTCGCCAGATCCTTCCTACTCTCAACTAGCTCTGTCCCACTCTCGTGTTCAGCTAAGCGACCGATTTGCCACACGTTTAGCGCTGCATTTGAGCAGACTCCAAGAATGGTTTGCTAGCTTTTATGCACACGTCTTAGCACCAACCAAAAGTAAGGGCTTACATCTGACTCAATACAGCAATAAAGCACACTATACAGCGAGCCGACGGCCAGGTGTCAAGAGGCTAGAGCTGCTTCGGCCACCACCCATTGGAAGGCCACAGAGACTGAAGCTGTGGCCTTACATCAACAACTTCAGCCTTCTTCTCTAGAGGGAGGCAACCACTATTCTTTTATTTAAATGTGGCCAGTGAGGCTGCTGGAGTAGTAAACCTTCGGTATCGCATCCGCATAGGTCAGTTTCCACAGGCGGGCAACCAACTTTTTAAAATAGTCGATATGTTAATTCGATGTGGTAAGAGGTGATTCAAATATATCTTCAGGCAAGCAGCACAACTTTAGTGCAAAGCTAAAAGCTCCCCAAAAGTGCGCATCAATTCCTTTCTAGACCTCGAATCTTGAGATGCTTTCGGATGCATTACTTTGGCACACAGCCTCAGCCTCCTTCTCCCCACACAGGTGGGGGGGGGACACAGTCGCAAATTTTTGAAGGTGCAGACGATAGTTTACAGGGGGTGAGCGTTAGTCGCGAACAAATTCACAGCCAGCTTTCAGTGAGCGTGTTTCCCGAGAGACTGATTCATTTCTCTGGGGGCCGAAAGGGCCCGGCAGACAGCTTCAGTCCCCCTTTGACTTTGCGGGTCGTGACATCTGTGCAAGGCTCACGAGGAGGTCTTTTGCTGGGCACCCCGGCAGCGCTGTTTCCATCTGGCTTCCGCTTCTGACCACCGCCGCCTCTTGAGTTCCCAGTGCTGTAGAAGTACTGCACGGCGCCGGCCTTATCTTCTGCCTGCAATCGCAGCATCAACCGGGTTTTACCACAACACCGAGTGAACAAAATGCAGCGACTTGAAGAAACAATGCACCTCAGCCCAAAGCGAGACCGTACGTTGGCTCTTCCGTCGGGTATTAGGTCAAGGTCGACCTTGTAGGGACACTCGGTGGTATCCTCAGGCTGTACAATCAGGAGCTCTTGTTTCATGAGACTCATTGGAACGACGCTCGCCCCATATAAAAACTAAAATAATCAAAAGCAGAAGGATAGCGCCTCCTTCAAGCCACATGGACCAAACTTTACGGGCAAAAAGGCACCCCTGCGCCGAGGAACTGATTTCGAGCGGTGGCAGAAGTAACCCTGCTCCAAATTTCCAAGCACGCGAGTGCTGAGCACTATCAGTGGCAGCTCACAAACGTCATCTCTCCTACAGTCACCACCCACATTATCTCGAAGAATTGAAGCTGGTACTTATGAACTCTTATAAATCAATATGTGCACCCGATCAAGCGCAGGCATAGTCACCAATCCACAGTGTGATCTTGGCACAGAATATCATCCCCAGACAGAAAGTGCACTAGTTTACCAGTTCTTCGAAGAAAAGCTGGAAGAGCTGTGAGCGTGCAAAAGCCAGATGAACATTTTTGGGACAAATCGCTCTGCCACAGCAGCCACAATTAAAAAAAGGCGATTCCAATGCACCTGCCGACAAGCGCACGACTCAAGTTCGGCAAGTGCGCAGCTTGAGGTTCTCCGAATGAGAGTGAAGCAAGTTCAGCGGCGACAAATAAAAAGCACTCTCCATCATGGAAGACGTGACTAAGCCAGACGGACATGGGCACCAGAGCAATAGCAGCACCGCTGACGGCCATCTTGGCGCCACCGACCTTGTGCTTCTCAGCGTTGCCCACCGTTGCGAGCGCTATGAAGCGCGTGACGTGTCGGGCCGCGTCGACGGCCACGCGATGGTTCCTGTACGGGTGCCGCTCGTAGTGCACGTTCTCATAGCCGGCAAAGTGATAGCGAGGCCGCAGGGCGAGAGCCAGCTGCGCCACCGCTGCCGAGGCTTCCTTCAGCTGCTTGCCCTGCGAGCGTGCGAGCACAGACCGACCGAGTAAGTCGGATTAGCCGCCGGCCCAGGCCGGAAGCCGGATCGCGTCGGCTCGGCCAGCGCTGCTTTGTGCCGTGACAGCATTCGTTTGCAACCCACACCAGCAGCCCTGCCAAGCGGGTCTGGGCCAAACACAAAGTAAGAGTTCCGTGTTCAGTGCCACGAGCACGAGGAGATAATAGTGCGCAAGCTGCCATCCACCAAGCCGGAGGCACAGGCTCCGAAAGCACACGGAAAAGGCAGAGGGAGTCCGATACTGCTAAATTATAAAATAAAAGCAATAAAATTATAAAATATTATTACAAAATTATAAAATTACTAAATTATAAAATTAAAGCAATACACGTCATTTCTAGAGTGCCCTAAAAGAACCAAATTGTTGTCCAGGCACTTTACCTACCCAGCAGGACTCTCGCCCACGACCTTGGTCGTTAAAGGTGAGCACCCTACTCCTTGGCCAAACCTATATAAAAGTGGCTAGGTATAGGGCCACGACACTTCCATGCTTCCAAGGAGCTGCAGAATGGTAGCCCTACCCAGAAGTCAGAAGCTAGCAGCAGTCACTCTTGAACTGAGCACGAGCCAATTTACTGTTGCTTGCAGTGTGATGGCGGTACATCGGGATGGCCACTACAATGCCACTAGGCAAACAAGACTGGGTTGCAAGCTCGACAGATTGCACCAAACCGCAGACCGAGCAGCCAATGAGCTATCCAGCTTCCAGCTTCACCGGATACTCGCACTCAGTGGGTTACCACCACGCGGCTGCAGCAGCCCCTGGCTGCAACAACCCCCATCCACATTCTCTATGGTGCATCATCCCAGCAAGGTCAAGGTAGAGCCCGGTTAAGTACGTCCTGACGACACATAAACGGAAGTCACTGTTGATTTGTTAGCATATCTGGTCTATGAGAAAAAACTGCATATAAATTCGAATGGCAAGATGCACTCTCACAGCTGAAATATAGTGCCATCGGAAAAAGGTCTGAGGTGAAACATTTCCAAAAGCAAACAAGCACCAAACTTTCACAGCAATGTATCCGAAACAAAAGGGAGCACAGCGAGCACACAGATAACATGTCTAACTATCGTAGACAACAATGAGGAGCACGAACAACCGAGGAAGCGACGCCCGGTGTCTCGCTGCAGAAATTCGAAGGATACCTACGACACACTCACACTAAGAGGAAGAGACTGAAGAAGTTCGTGAGCTGAGGATCGATCTGTCTGATCGATCTGCTGAGGATCGATCTGTCTGTCTGTCGAAGCTCAGCAAACGCTATGACCAAGACATCAGTAAGAGGAGACTGGAGGTCAAGTGCAATTCACGACCCAGGCGTCGCGGATTCGTGTCCATACCCGCTAGTTGGCCGCGCTCACGAGCTAGGCCGGCAGACACTGAGGTCCTCATTGCAATGTGTGACAGCTCTCCGTGTGACAGCCCTCCGCACGACCTGTCGCCGGGCTGGGTAGTGTGACCGAGCAACAAGTCTACTGGCTCCAACACCAAGCATTGTATTCAGAAACCACACCGCCGGCCAAGCGCTCAGTCTACAGGCACTCTAGACGGCTGCCGGCTGCAAGAGATCGAGCCCTCCTCTCCCTCTGTACCCCCCCCCCATTCGGCAGCCCCTTATATTACACGTATGCATTGTTCATTCCGAACCACACGTATATCAATATACCCACGAGTCATCATTCATTCCGAACCCGCCCCAACAGCCCGTGGTAATTTGTGATAGATGGATGCCCCCACAAATGCCATCGATGCATAGATTTGGGCAGGCTGCCGAGTCATCTGCACAGAGTCATTATCCGCCCCTCCACCACTCGAGAGGCTGCAGCAACTTAGGCAGTCTGAGCCCTCGTAGGGTCTCATACTCGCAGGCTGCTTCGTCGCGTTCCCTCACGCAATGCAAATATGGAGTTTCACATGAATTTTCACGGACATAAGCTAGTACAAAATGGTTACTCAATCAGTTAATACACACTCACTCCATTCTGCTACGGCTGCACCGGGTGAAAAGTGGCCTGGACCGAAGAAGGGCCAACGAACCAGCTCACCATGAGATTCAGGTGATGCGAACTGGCTACTTAACGGGCAGGCTCAGCGTGGCCCCCCCTCTCTCTTTCTCTCTCTCTCTCTCTTTCTCCACACCCACATTAAGAATGTATGAATATGCACGTTCGAGGAGGCTATAGCTAGCCAGCCACAAAAAATTACGTCTCGAAACTCTAATGCATTCGACAGCATATGCACACGGGAAAGATGCCTACAGAAAGGTTCTGCCACATATAAACCGTCTGGGACATCAGCAGCATTCACAGAAATTCTGATGCCGGTCCTTTCAGACTTTTGATTACATGTATTTTTCCCGACCGTGCATGCACCCCGATCGTTCAAGGACCGAGCCATGCACCGGCTTTCCAATGGTGAGTGGCCTGCCACTCACACAGCTGCTCTGGGATCAAGCCACTCTAGAGTCTGCACATCTACCGCACGGCGCCCAGCGAAACACGGCAGTGGCATGCAAAATGCCTAAACCACGGTTTTTTGCTAGAGCACATGGATGCTACAAACCAGCCACGACAGATATCCGACACGAGTACGCTTAATGCTACCAAGTGGCTGACACAATCTCATCTTAAGGAACAGGCATGTGCGCCGGCTGCTAGCAACGTACGACTTGTGTCGCGTATTTGTCCACCTGCTTGGGCCATGCAGAGGTGAGCAAAATATCAACTCCGACAAACTTGGCATCAGAGGCCGTCGACCACTTCAAGCTTTGAACGTCAGTGTGGCAGAAGTGAGTGCTGTCGCCAATATCACGACCGTCCAAGCCACTCAGGTAGGCCACCTGCAGGCCCGACGAAGCCGAAAACATGCCTTTTCTGCCTGCATCAGGAAGCAGTAGAGGCAAGCATGATCTTGTCACCAGGCAGGGACACGTGCAAGCAGGAACACACACTACAAAGACTGTGCACTCATCTCGAGATCGTGCATGCCAAGCTTGCCAAAAAGCCGATAAGGGCAAAAAACCAAAATAACCTTGACAATGGTAGGCTTAAATGAATAATTTTCAAGTTTTTTTTATGACTAAACCTGTATTGCACTCTTAACCTCTCGCCGAGATGAGTCTATGATCACGAACCATTTCGACTGATGCTCACGCTGAGCTTAGGCACCCTTTTGGTAACTACTGGTTTGGTCCAGCGCTTAAGGTGCTCTCGCGGGGGGGGGGGGGCCAAGGTCTGGCTGAGGTCGTGGCCTTGAGCCCCAAGACATATGTGAAGCACCAGAATATATATTAAGTTCTCTTAGGATGCTATACAAGTGAATTACATATATATTTGGTAGAAGGAAGCAGTGCCTCCCCGATGGCATGAATCGACTGCACAGGACACAGTTGAGAGGAAGCTATAAAACAGGCATCTTTTATTTTTATTCATCAGGATAGAGAGACACACACACATGCACGCATGCACGCACGCAAACACACTATGCACTGAAAACTGCCTAGCTGCCGTGTCGGCAGGTACAAACGAGCTGGTAAAGACACGAAGTTCATGGGATAGGTTGGCATTCGGATGCTGAACACTTGTAATCGTGTTTACTAAGTCAACCGCTAAGCCTGGGGATCAGGAGGCATCGGTGCAGCAAGCTGCAGATCTAAAGGAAAACCAACAAAGAATCGGCTGCTGCATCGCTGGCCAGTGCTCATCTCCAGTGCACCATCGTCGTTCATTCACAACCAGGGTGGCCATGCGAGATGTCAGGGACGATCGATGGACAGGATGCTGCACTGCAGGATGATGTACTGGACGGGTGCAGATGCATAAGAGAGCCACGGGCTCTCTTACTTTGGGTCATAGCGCTTCCTGGGTCTTCCCCCATAAGGTGCTCGCATTTCACGATCCAGGTCGCGGGTTCGAATACCGAGAGGGCAATCCTGTATCGCCCATTGCAAGCAGTGGTGACAGCAGTGGAGGCTCTTCTACTGCTAAATATATTAGGCTGTTAAATCAGCTAACCTTTACTTTATCTGTCATGCTGACAGAAGCAACTCACAAAAGGACTACAAGCTTAAGATAGACATCATAGTTACAGTCAAGTGTGCCTACATTCAGCTATGTAATGTGGCAAAAATTTGAGCAAGCTCTGATTAGGGTACCACAGCAACGCGATCCATGCATTTGTAGCCCCCCTAAGCAACATTTCCCTAGCTCTCTATTTGCATTACTCCATGCCTGTGCAACCAAGATGCTTACAGATGGTGCAAAATTTCGGCAGCTAGGCTTGTCTGTGCTGAATGTCACATCTGCCCCATTAACCGCTTCCCTCCGACCAGCACCGGCTCTTCGTGAAGCAGAACGCCAACATCCAGGTTTGGTCATTCATTTTTTGGTCATTCCCATCTCTTGCTTACCTGTCTGAGCCACTTTCTCCCCGAGCTCCGTTTTGCACCACCCATTCCTCTTGACTCTTATCTTGATCGGTTAGCCCACATCTAACCAGCCTCAAAGTTCTTTGGAGAGAGCTCTAGTTGCTACGCTTAAAGTGAAGCTAAAGACCTGCCTGTTCCTCACAGCACTTGCTCTGTCCTTGTGAGTCGGCCTACATGCGTATGCGTGTGGCAATAGTGCGAGTTTCAATCAACAATAAATAGGTTGATACGTTTCCAGTCAGGCTAACATACGAGCGCTTTTTTTTTACAATTCTAGTCCTATCACGATGCTACGCAAAGCTAGATAAAATGCAGGCTTACCCAGAAATGTCACATTATCGCAGAGCTCGTGGCCCTCGGTGTTGGTGAAGTTGTGCGCACAGCTCACCTCACATGGTCCCAGAATGTAGGTCGTGACCGGCACTGAAATGATTTGAAAGATATCGATGGTGATGAAGGGACAATCAAACGACTAGTAGAAATCGGTGGAACACACAGGAGCACACTCCCGGACAGTGGATCCTCAGTCCCGAGGTCATGGGTTCGATTCCTGCGGTGGGCGATTCTTTATTGCCACTGCAAGCGGTGGTGATAGCCGTAAAGGCTCTTCTGTCGCTATACAAAAAGAGGCTGTTTAATCAGCTAGGATTTATTTATTTATTTATCCTGATAGATGCACAGATCAAACAGCAACAGATCCTACCAGTTAAGCAGTGAACGTTGGAGATTACATCGAAAAAAAGAAATGCGTGTATATTGTAACAAGAAGAAGAGATTGGTGATAATCTTTGGGGGGCTGCAGGCCTGTGCAACTGCAAAGCAGTGGATAGGTGAGAACTCCTGCTTGCAGAGTTTGTTGGCAGCTGCCTCAGCATTCGCGCATCGCCTGCATCTATACCTAAACAAACTGCTGGTCATCTACTCAGCAGCAGCATCTACTGAATTCCTAATTCCTAATAATTCCTTATCACCTGGAAGTGGCAACCATACACTAATCACAGCGTATTGAACACAAGCGGCCCACAGTAAGTCTAGCAAGTGGGCGGCAATTCTCATCGACAGAACCGGTCTTGCCTGCTTCTGAATCCTGACCGATGCTCTAGCTAGTGGGCCATGCTCTTTAACCTCTGCATTCTGCTACACACGCTGCTGGTACACTGCTGCATGCTTGATTCGGCTAACGTAGCAGCAGCCCTGGCGTGAAAAATGCACCCACTCACACTTTGCCACTCACTAGTGAGCACTCCCAGTAGCCCCAGCAGAGCCTGCACGTCAGGTGCACCTGACGTGCAGTCCCTGCAGCCGCTGCCGGGTAAACTGCATGTAAAACTGCAGCAGCAATATGCAGCGGCTTGCTGAGCTTCGTGCATTCAGAGAAGTCACTTTAAAACTAGTGTGCCGAGGTGCTTCCGGTTGCATCTCAATATTTGCCAGCCTGACAAGCACTTTAAATAAAACCTAGTGACAATTGTATGCGTGTCATGACGTCAGAGGTCACGTACAGATGTTAAAATGCACCAAAAAAAGGAGCTATGTAAGTAGCCAAGACAGCCGATTTAATGAACGTCTCGTGTCTGCCTAACAAATTAGGAAAATATTTCGCTTTATGATGTTTTGTTTAGCTGGTTCATGTTAGCAAGCTTAGTCTCTGGTTGGCCATTTGGCCACACAGGAATGCATGGACAAGCCCCAGGCCTCGTCAGTAACGCCGAACCACTGCTCATCTTGTGTACGTTCACTTCCTCCAACTGAGTGTGATCTGGCGAGAGATTCTATAGCACCACAGCATGGTAGGTGTCAGCCATGTCCTACACACCGTCATTGGGTAAACAAAAAAAGGAGCACTTCAAACAAAATAAAGGGCACCAACACCGCACCTCGTTTTCTGCCGGTGGCATATTCGTTCCACTCTCCATCATCTTCTCCAAAAAAATCCCCAACGCAGAACAACATCTAGAGTGGAAAGGCGATACAATGAGTCATTACCACAAGACACACTCGGTCAACCGAGTTGGCACACAAGGACAAAGATCCAGAACAATGCCTCAAGGCGAGCAGGGGTAGCTAGGGGGCCACCATTGCTCCTCTCTCTCTCTCTCTCTCTCTCTCTCTCTCTCACTCTCTCTCTCACTCTCTCTCTCTCTCTCTCTCTCTCTCACTCTCTCTCTCTCTCTCTCTCTCTCTCTCTCTCTCTCTCTCTCTCTCTCTCTCTCTCTCTCTCTCTCTCTCTCTCTCTCTCTCTCTCTCTCTCTCTCTCTTTCTCTCTCTCATTTGTCTGACGACACATACGATGGCTCAACAGATTTATAAAACTGCGGTGCATCACGGTGGATCTTAAACCCTCTCGTCCTCAAAAAATGGCCGGCACAGAAAAGGAAAACAAAAAAGCTCACTAATGCATACAGACGAAACCGAACAGTTACATGACATGTCTAGCTAGCTCAATGCTTTCGCTTTCCCGTTGTCTATCTCTTTTTCAGTCTTACGACATTGCCGAGTCAATGTTGCATCACCTAGGTGCTAACGTGTTAATGTTGCAGAAGCACCTGTGCAGTAATACAAGTTCTGCTGATCTCGGCATCACACAGGGCCACACTCGACATAGTGGACTCTGAGGGCAGCGCTCGGCAGCGGCAGCAGCAGCAGCGGCAGCGGCCGCAGCAGCAGCAGCAGCAGCAGCAGCAGGAGGTGCAGCTGCCGGTAGGAAAGCGAGCTCAGGGCCCAGATCGCCGCAGCAATGGCTGACAGTGCCGTAGTAGACACAGACACGAGTGACGGCTTTCGGCAGAACTCGGGGCGGCCAGTGGGTTATATAAAATACAATTCATTTGTATAGGGCCCTAAGAGAACTCGATCTCTATTCAGGTGCTTTGCATATGCCACAGAGCTCGAGCCCACGACCTCGGCCAGACCATAGTTCCCGGGGCGAGCACCTTAACCACTGGGCCAGACCAATTTGCGGCAGCGACTGTTGTCTCTGGTTGGTCTCGAGCTGTATCTTTGGATCGCCATACCCTTACAACGCTGGCTCGTTTCCCTGCCGAGCCGTGAGATCGGATATCAAGAGGCTCCAATACATCAAGCTGATGCATGAAGAAGCAGCATGCAATCATGTCGGCAGTTCCGGCACTAATTGTCAAAGTAGTGGAAACTTGCTCTACCTCAAGAGCCATTTGCAAGTCAGCATGAAAGGGGGCGATCGATTTGAATTAAGAGTACTACTAGCCGGTGCTATATCTGCATATGCCTCGGCTTATCGCGTTGAAAATTACTGATGGACCCAAAACCAGCCGGAAAAATTTCAAATGTATCAGCTTATCTAGCAGAGAACTTTGTTTTGAAGGAAATGCTTACCACTATTTCTGATTGAAGAAAACCGTCATGGCCATGTTAGTTTGAAGGGAATTCTTACTGCTATTTCTGATTGAAGGAAACCGTCATGGACATGACATTATTGACATAGAAGTTCAACTTATGTTACATGCATACAGTGAAGTTTTACAGAAATGTAGTGCCATGCTCCTCTTTAAACCGTCAAAGGCATATGGGATTCTGCAGATAAACCTTTATGCAAATAGACATAAATCCGACTGGAATTCCCATTACGTGCAGACTTTCGGAGGCTCGGTGTATGCAGACACACAACAATATTAATGCTCAAGTGAGAAATTTCATCTCGCATTTCTTCTGCCATTTTGCTAGGACTATTTGAGAACATGTTTTTTGCTTGCCACACAGCATGCTTACCTAAACGCACTAAGCTACCCGCTAGATTAATTTGCCTACCTCCGTAGAAACGACTTCTAAAATATGGCAACATGACATGGAGCTGACAGCAAGTATAATAGCCAAACAGCCCCACGATGCAATCACTAATGGCAACAGTTATGAAGATTCTTCCACAATCAAGGCAAAGTTATGTATAATATTGATCCGTTGGTAATCTGGATAACTGTCCGAAACTATCAGCACCAGTCTCTCCATACCTAGGGTCTGAACGCTTTCGCATGACAATACACGTAGCCTGGAAATAGCGGTTCAACTCCTGAGCCTACACTGTATCTGATAATTATGCGACAGTACAGCCTCAACAGATTAGACTAAAGAGTATTTTGATGCCTCTAAGGCTGTACCTGTACTTTACATGAGTACGCGAGGCCTTGAGGTATCAAGACTCGCCAATCGTATAAGGCAAAAGCATGACCAACCCAATCAATATACAGCCTCAAAAGCGCATGCAGCATGCACGGAGACTTACGTCAAATTTCGTTTTCTTCAGCAATCCCTCTACTTTCGCAAATAACGAGTTACAATTCCCTTTCACGTCACCGGTGACAAGTCTGAAATCAAAAATGGAATTTCAAAATATAACGAGTCATAATTAGTAAATAGATCATGCTTCCTAAACAGTAAGCAAAAAATAGAAAGCTCATTTCAATCCAGTGCCACAGGCCACTGTAGAATGACGCTAATCCCAAATGCGAGCCGATAGTTTCAAACCACTTGCATGTTCACGGGCTTGGCAGCCATCGTATTCTTTCTATGGATGCTACGGGTACTCCTGAAGACCTGCTATTTAGAAACCCTGTAATGAAATATGACATATTGCTGCAGGTGTTAGGAGCGCACAGCTCCACACGATTTTATTAGAAACATTCGTTTCGCAAGCCTGCACAATCGCTGGGGTCGTCAGCGTATACGAATGAACGAAGGCGTACCGACGTATCCAAGCGTGGACGAGTAAGCTGCATAAGGTAAATATAAGCTTCATAAATAGGTGGGCTAAGAAGTCAATTTAAACAGTATCGCGGATTCTCGTGTTGCAGGCACGCAGCTCACACGGAGCGCGGGGAAGGCACATTGAGACCACTGAAAAACGCGCCAGTGGATACCAAATAAAGAGAGTCGCTGTGCTTTTTCCGCTTCCTGCGAAACTTGAAAATGTTGGTCTTTCTATGGGGGCTTCATGCAGTCGCTAGTTCTACTTTAGGGGGTTTTATCATTGAATTTTACCGCTGTTGAAGGCGTTGAAGCTCCCTCTCTTAATAAGTTTTGTTATAGTGAAATACTGGTAGTCAAAGCAGGATTACAGGCGATCATGTGGTGGGTGGGACACCTCTCGCATCGGTCCTCGATCAGAATCTCACAATCTACCCAAGAAACACGCACCGCGGCTTGAGCAGCTTGACGCTGGCGTATTACGCTCACACATTCACAAGCGCAAGTGCTTCTCACGACCAATAGCCAAAAACGGCGTCTGACGTTCTATGAGCACCTTCGCTAGACTTTCGATGGTAGCGCCGATCGCAGCCGTGTCGTGTGACTATCCCGAATTTAAGGTTCACACTCCTCAATCGCACACCCACGGATACACACACACACACACACACACACACACACACACACACACACACACACACACACACACACACACACACACACACACACACACACACACACACACACACACACACACACACACACACACACACACACACACACACACACACACACACACACACACACACACACACACACACACACACACACACACACACACACACACACACACACACAGAGAGAGAGAGAGAGAGAGAGAGAGAGAGAGAGAGAGAGAGAGAGAGAGAGAGAGAGAGAGAGAGAGAGAGAGAAAGAGCTAGACAGCAGAGAGACTCATGCTGACACGAAAATATATTGAGACGACTGGCAGAGACGACGCACTATCGCTTGTCACGAAATCCGAGACAGACCACTACGTTTTGCCTCTAACCGGTAAAACAACATCTTTGGAAAAGGCTCGTTGCGCTCGATATGTTTGACTGTACCTGCCTACTCAACTGCCTCACTAGAGGAAAGAAAGGCAAAACGATCGACCTGCAGTTTCGAGTTCCACTGAGGGCATTCCAACTCGTCGTGTGCCAAGTGTTTATTGTTGGGTACAGCTGCAAAGAGGCGGACTGTGCCTCTTCATTAGCTATATGTTTGGCTCAGCTGCAGCTCTATCCCCTTTCTTTTAATCATCGGCTAGCTAGGCTCGACTCGCTACTATTCCAACCTCTCTGTTCCAGCCTGTCTATTCCAACAGCTCCATTGCATCCAGGTTCTTCACAAGAGTCGAAATGAAATACGATTCAATTGCAGTCGTAACTACGGTTACGATAACCAAGCACCAGTCCGTGCCTCGCACAGATTCTTTAAACAATAAAGATCGGCTAATACACTGGCTACACTTGCAGTACTTCATAGCGGCAGAAAAGCCTTGGCGACTTTCATCCGCTTGCACCTCGCGATAAACGATTGTTTGCAGCAGGACTCGAGCTAATGACCTGAATAGCATGGTTCAAGGTCTAGACGAAAACCAAAAGTGCTGATGTGTAAGATCAACCATCTCCTCAACCACTCCCAGGTGAGCATCTTACCTTGTGATCCTGGAGGTGCTCTTGCTGATCACGCTCCTCTAGCTTCTTTGTCAACAAGATAGACACAGCGAGTTTATCCCTATGATGGCAGTCCCTTCTGGACCCCTATCCCTCAATTCCGTACAGTACCTTAATGTCTACATTCAAGGAGTTCACTAGTGACCTCGTCCTGAAGTTCAAATGCCAATCAAAGAAGACTACTAGTCCTCTGGACCCTATTCCCACTGTCCTGCTTCTACGATACATAGATCTGCTACTGCCATGCATAACTAACATTATTAATATGTCATTAGCCACAGGTCATGTCCCAGCATCTTTCAGAAAAGCTGTAGTCAGGCCACTACTTAAGAAAGCACAGTAGAATAAGAGACCCTGGGCAACTTTCGCCCAGTTTCAGTTCTACCATTCCTATCATAGCCACTGGAACGAGTTTCGGCACACCAGCTCAACTCAACTGTGTTGAAACCTCAACCCTAGCTCGCAAGTCCAGTCTGATTTTAAAGTGATCACTCCACAGAACCAGCATTAGTTCGGGTGTATAACGACCTTCTTAGGAAATGCAGACAGTCAGTGCAGGTACAGCCTAGCTTGCAGACATGGGTAGAGTGTCTCTGCTTGTTTTGCTTGATCTTTCGACAGCTTTTCTTACTATCGACCATTAAATCCCTCTCGAGCACTTCTCATCTCGCCTGGGCATCACTGACAAAGCGCTAAATGGTTCAGATTCTATCTCAGTGGGCAATTGCAGAGCATCGATGTGAACGGACAAAGACCATCTGAGGAATCACTGAGTCCTGAAGTACCCCAGGGCTCTGTGCTTGGTCCGGATCTTATCACGGTTTATAATCTCCCTCTTGCTGATGTCATTGTCAGGCACAACCTAGGATTTCACGGCTGTGCAGATGGCACTCGGCGGCACCTTTGCTTTGATCCCTTCCAGCTCTCTAGCATGTCAAATTCTCTCAAATCCCTGGCTGCATGTATTGATGACATCCTGTGCTAATGTGTGTTGACACTGTTGCATGCTGCCACTAACCACACTTGCATGCTGATCGTGTGCATGTCACCCCTAACTATGTTATTCATGTCATTCATCAAGCATGATACCACTCACCACTCGATCGTGTTTCCTTTGCAACCAATGTAAAGCGCATAGAAAGAGTTCTCTGAGGGCGCTTTATCAAGTGCATTATTGTTATTATTCACACACGGATGGCAGCAAACTTTCTTAAATTGAATACGAAAACCCCAGCTTACTAGTTCTGGGCAAACCAAGTGTGATTCAGAAATTGAAAATCTAGGTGTCCTGTTCCAAAGTGACCTTTTATTAGACGACAAAGGCAGTTCCACAGTCAAATCTGCCCAACATAAAATTTCAAAAATTTGGACTTTCTTATGCAGCAATACTACATCTAATTGGTCCATATTTGTGACAACCCGTCTCGACTTCTGTAACTCAGTGCTTGCTGGTCGACTTCCCTGTGCAATAGGGCGATTACAGCTGGTGCAAAACTCTGCTGCGCAGGCACCCAGTCAAGTAGTGCATCGATTTCAGGGCTCTGTCATTCACTTTTAGGTCCCTTCATTCTTTGGTTCCAGCCTATCCATCAGATCTACTCCCCCACCATGCTAGGCATCGTACCACCTACTTTTGCGAATCCAATCGCTTAGCTATACCATGCAAGAACCTCAAATCTTTTGTTGCAGGACGTGCCTGAGTGTTCATATGCTCCCAAAGCTTCGAACTCAATACCAACTGATGACATGACATCCCCTGACTTGACCACATTTAAAAAGGAGCTAAAAACTCACCTGTTTATCACAACATTTAGTGTCCATGTGATTCGTGCTTTGTGTGCTTAGGCGTGCTGACACTGTGCATATTGCCACTAACCATATTTGCATGTTGACACTGCGAATGTAACCTCTAACCATGTTATGCTTGTTGACATTGAGCATGCTACCACCTATCATTCGATCATGCTTCCTTTACAGCATATACAAAGTGCCTAGAAAGAGATTAAGTTCTCTGGGGGTACTATGCAAAAGTATTACTCTAGTAATTATTATTATTTGCAACTGCCTTAAGTTACCCGATCTGCTTCAGAGGGTCGGACGACCAAGGATGCCCTCAGCAGTTGCCAGTCAGCCATTTGTTGCGCTGTTAAGTCCAACAGGCGGTCCACGAGCAAGAATTAGTTAGTGTTGGCTGCCCAACAGCAGAGCTATCGTGTAACTTTCTGATACCCACTGCCACTTGTCCGATTGTGTGCCCCCTGCATTCAAACTTGATAGCTTACTTTTCATTCATAGTTAATGTCTACTTAAAAATTAAACAAATAAAAATAAGTTAAACAGTTCACGCTATTTAGTGTTTCACACAAAGGGTACACTCTTCGGCTCGCAAAAGCTTCGATCAATCTAGCGAAATCAAGCTGAGCACTTAGTTCATGTTCGATGGATATATTTGATAATCCACAACGCCTCTCCTTCGAAGCCATAGTTGAGCATGAATAAGATTTGACGAGATTTAATTTACCCAGCTCTCCGCTTGCAATGATGAAAGGTATTGAAAGGATTTAACAATATCAACATATAACCCATTTGTATAGCGCCCTAAGAAAGCCTAACTCTATTCAGATGCTTCACACATGCTACAGAGATCGAGCCCGCGACAACCTTGGTCGGGGCGAGCACCTTAACCACAGCTGCAAACCAACTCGGCTTGTAAAGCGATCGTCACATTTGGGGATATCTCTACAAGACTGGATTTCAAGATATAGCCCACCAATGCACGAACTCTAGGGCACTCGTGTGAGAGTGAATGCGAAAGTAACCGAAGTTCCTCCTGCCACTTCTCGATGTCCACCATGAAACTTCACCTTCGACATATGCTGTAGGGCAGAACTGCACAATATTCCAGTAGCTTCTGATTTTACCAGCGTTACAGCAAAAAATGTAAAAGAATGCAACTGGGCCCACAGTGACAATCAACTGCTTGCAGTTAGGCATAAAGAATACTGCTTGCTGAAGGAAACCCATATCTAGAATCGTTAAGATGGAGCACCTTATCCCGGCGCCACTGCTGTCATGGTGTCAATTGTCGGCAAAGGACAACGTAAGTTGTTCGACCAACGCAAGTGCAGGCAGGTGAGGATAATTTCCAGTTACTGGCGGCATTGCTCACCACTCTTTAATGACCTAACGTGGCCGGCAGTGGCTCAATACTGGCATCCAGACTTGGGAACTCCTGACTCTGTTATAACCCGACCCATTACCAAGGTAGCCGGCTAAGGAAAAATGCAAAAAATCCACCCGATGAAGCCAAAGTATGTAGCAAGCCAACGAGGCTACAATAGGTAAAGCGTCCTTGTAATAATTTCGGTTAAACGCATGGCATCTCTTCCGGTGAGTCGTGGTATCGGAGCACCATCCAATTTTGCTGCTCGACCGAGCGAGCCTGCTGAGCTACAATCAATGCATTTCGGACCGCTATTGCGGCTAAATCTAGGCTTTTTCAATTTTCAATAACCGCAACGGGCCGAGGCAGAGCCGAGGAGTGAGCTCAGAGGCGCACTGAGCTGCAGACCGGAAGCCTGGTAGCCGGCGGAAGCTTTGCTGCCGAAGCTTGCCGGCTGCCTTGAGCGCGCCAGGCTGCCTTGAGCAGCGCCGCGAGCAGCCTGTGCCGTCGGTCAGCGGGAACCGCGTACAGCCGTGAGCAGACATCGAGCTTGCATGTCTGGCCTTTGCATGGCGACCGAGGCAGCGAGTGAAGCTGAGCGCAGCTGAGCCGAGAGTGAGAGTCGACAAAATGGGAAAAAAGTGCCTGGTGGCAAGGGACAGGGCTGCAAAAAAAGGCTGGCTGCTCCGAGTGCAAAACATGGGCGAAACGAGCTGCTGCCACGACTGCTGCTAGAATCTGGTATGCCTGGGATTCCAACTGCAGCCGTGCAGCTCTTCGGGACAGCGACAGGCAGCGGCGGCAGCAGCAGCACTGTGGGGGCGGATGTGGATGTGCTTCGGCCGGATGCCCTACCGATCGCTCCTCGATCGCGCCGCCGCTGCCGGATCGCGCCAGTTCCGGGCAGCGAAGCAAGCGCTGCCAGCCGAACAGGTAACGTCATCGCTCGGCGCCGCCGGCAGCTTCACCGACGAACCGAGTCAGTGCTGCGGGGGAGGGAGGGCGGCACAGCTGTCGTAGTGCTCGAGCAGCTGCCGCTGATTGTCGATCCTGGCGTTGCACTGCTGGCACACAGCGTAAGGCTGCGGCAGCTGCTGCTGCTGCTGCCTGCCCGCCGCGGCTTGAGCTGCCGTAGCCACTGCTCCACCCGGCGGGCTCGCCTTCACAGGATGGGCATCGTGGCGAGGAAAAGTCGGGTGATCGCGGCCAGTGGCGCATGCCGGCTGAGTTGGCGCTGCAACCGCAGCGCCGGCGCTGCTGCCAGCAGCGATCGGCCACGAAAGCAGAGGCTGAGGCTGGACTGCTGCGGTGGCAGCGGCCCCGTCCGCAGGAGCGCGGTCCATCGCCGCAGCCGACTGCGGCTGGAAGAGGAGTCTGCCACCTGGACTGCTGCCGCAAGTGACGAGCCGCTGCGTGGCTGCCACCGCAGCAGTAGTGGCCTCCACAGCTGTGGCTCGTCCGGAAAAGCGGGCGCCAACGCTCGCCTGGCTGCCTGAGCTGGCTGCTGGCAGGCTTCGCAAATCGCCGTCGCCCGCCGTCGGACGTGGCTGCCAATGGTGCTGCTGCTGCCAGTCCGACTCGGATGGCGTTTGCTCGAGACGCCCAGCAGACACATGCAGTCTGGACGACTGCCGATCCGGAGGCTACAAGAATTAGCTAGGTCTCAGCAAGAAAAGCGCAAGCTGGCAACCAACAGCGAATGAAGGAAGGAAGGGAGTGAGGGAGAGAGGAAGCAAGGAAGGATGCACGGACGGAAGGACTGAAGGGAGGAAGGAAGGAACAGAGGGGGAGAGAAAGAAAGGAAGTAAGGTGAAACGAAAAGAAGGACAGAAAAGAAGGACAGAAAAGAAGGAAGGAAAGAAAGTAGGCAGGCGGCCAGACCGAGTGCAAGTAACTTCCGCCACTCGAGAGTGGTCGCGCAAGTGTTCGGTCCGATTTGTCGAAGACGCTGTGCTCAAGCGACGTGGCAGTGCAGGTGACCAGGCTGCCAGCAGGCCAGAAGCTCACATTGGCTCTGCCGGCCACACGGGAATCATGTGTCGGCGCGTCAACCTGGCCACCATGGCCCTGGGCCGGACGAGATGCAGCAGCAAAGGCCAAAGAGGAAGCAGCGACTGACGAGTCAGCTCTCCTCTGCCGCTCTGCTGCGTAGTCCTCCTGGAAGACGGTGATCTGGTACTTCAGAGCAGAGATGTCGTTCTCCGCTTCGCCCAGCTTGGTGGCCAGCAGCTGCTTTTCGGCAACAGTTGCCTACAGCAAAACGTTTGGCCGTCAACACGGTCACTGCTTCTCAGTGGTGTCGACAACGGCAGCTGCACCCGTGGATAATGGTGCGGGATATCTGTGGCATGCATGCTGGCAACACAGGGCAGCCTAAGATTGGCGCACGGATTTTAGTACAGGAGTGCTAGTAGTCACTGGCGTCTGCCAACTATGCTAAGCCATCAGGCACTTCCATCTGGAAAAGGAGAGGTGGGTCGTGATGGTGTAAATGTCTTCACTATGACGAGAAAAAAAGGTCGGCTGAAAATTTCCAAAATCAGATTTGGAGTGTAGCAAGGCACTTCAAGTTATCACAACTTGCATACAAACTGGTGCACAGGCAGTCGCGCCCCAAATTATAACGGTCTTACATACGAACTACTCACTTGCAATCACGATAACATAAATCATCACATATTAACGATTTATTGTTTAGGGTACCTTTCTAAAGACAAACATGCTAGAAATGGGATCAGAAGTTCTGAAGACGCGTGGGGGAAAGAAAAAACGATTATGCAAACCTTGCCTAACCCGGATGTAAACCGGAAGAAATATATCGAGAAATAAAAGTCTATTCATCTCGGCAACATATGTGACTTGTGTGCCAACCTGTTGAACTTTGGTAGATCGAGGTACATGTGTGAAGCTTGTTGAGGTGCATGCTTGCGACTTTTATAGCATGCTTGTGACTTTTATGCTTGTGACTTTTATTTTTATATTTACTTGTGACTTTTTTCCCCTTCATTTTCAGTAGCTTAATATGCCTTCAAAATTCCATGACTTGGCCAACACTTCACAAATCAAAGTGAAATTTAAAACGAGTTCAGCTCTGCTTGCACGACATGATGCTAGATTATATCTACAAACGAGTGACACAGCAAGTCAACTCGGCGCACCAACCTACCTCGTGCTCCTTGTGCTGCGCGCTCAGCTGCTGCTCTAGCTCCACAACTTTCTGCTCCTGAAGCAGACAGCGAAGCTGATCAGTACTGGCTTCCTGCAGCAAACCGGTCAATGGTTGTGCCACCCGGCAGCCAAGGCCACTCGATCTGGCACAAGGCAGCCGCCGAGGAGACCCGAACAAGTTGGAAAAAAAATGTATAATTCATTTGCACGGTGCCCTCAGAAAACTTAATCTCTATTCGAGCACTTCACGTATGCCACGGGGCTCGAGCCCACGACCTCAAATATAGTCGCATTGACCTTGACCTCGGTCGTTAAAGGCAAGCATCTTAACCGCTAGGCCAAACCAGCGAGGCCTGTCGTCCAGCACATGACCGACGACGTACCTGCTGCCCGCCGTGCGGGTGCAGTGGCGCCAGCGGCGGCACCGAGGAGCAGGTGGCGACGCAGGTCGTACGCAGGACCATGCACTCGTCCGTAACGCAGCGCAGCTGCTCGCGAAGCAGCGCCCGCTCGGCGCCCAGCCGTCCCAGCTCGGCGAGGCGATCGTCGGCGGAGCCGCTGAGCACGGCCTCCTGCTGCCTCAGCTCGCCCGACAGGCGCTCGATCTCGCCGCGCTGCCGGTCCAGCAGCGAGGCATTGCTCGACTCGCGCTGCAACGGGAGGGCGACACCGGCGAAGCTGGCAATGGGTCGATCGAAGCAGCGGCAAGATGGCATGCAAGACTGCGTGCGAGCTTAGGGAAGGCCAATCGAACGCACGGTAGCAGCAGCGGCAGCACCACTTCGACCGTGCAGCTCCACGGAATGCCCGATCTTTGGTGCCACATTGAGCGGCCAGCGTGGCTGCAGCTACGGCGCGACTCGCACCTCGCTTACGATTTAGTGCACTGCGCAGTTGCACACGCCGAGCGGCACGCGAATGGTTTCACGCGCGGACGATGCCTTGCGCACGCCTCACGCTGCTTGAGAACTCACGTTGATGAGCTCAGACAGCCGGGTGGAGTGCGGGGCGAGCCGGTTCAGCTCCTGTCTCAGCTGCGCGTTCTCCTGAAGGAGTCCGTCGAGCAGGTGGCGTGGCGGCAAAGCTGCGAGCACCTCGGCTTCCTCGTCGGCTCCCCACGACGTGAAGTCGTCGTGGCCGCCTGAAGGTGCCAGTTCGAGCCGTGGGCGCGAGCACCGGCTCATATACGAATCAGACCAAGTGAGCACCCTTCCCTCGCAACACGGGCACTAGCAATGGCCGCACGGGGTGACACGGCACACATGCAGAAGTGAAAACCGAGTGCTACCGGGTTGCAAGACAAGTGGCTGCAGCCGAGGTCTCGTCGATGACGCTGGACAAGGACTGGACCTCAGACGCCAACAATCGTATCCTAGGGGCCGGCAAGGTTGCACGTCGAGAGGCGACTGGTCTGCTTTCGCCCTTGTTCGAGGGTGTGGATATGACTAGGGCAGAGATGCTGCTGGCACAGTGAGAGCGATCAAGCCATAGGCACGGAGCTGCGACAGCCTCACACAGCGACGAGCGACGAGACTCGAGTGGCGACAACAGCAACAAACCTATTGGCAGCGGCACAATCAGCGTTGCATTCGCCTGGATTCGCTTCAACATATCCAGCAGTTTTCAGGTGCAGCCAACAACCGAAAGATAGTTGGACAATGCAACTACGACCTTATATGCTGCACCAGTCAAGTATGCAGGACCAAATTTTTGTTGCTGCTTTTCGGAATCCAACAGTCTACAAATACCCCGTACAAACCTCAAGTCCTTTGGAGACAGTGCATTTAGTTTGTATGCTCCCAAAGCCTGGAACTCACTTCCGATTTGCGTCAGAACATCCCCTGACTTGACCACATTTAAAAAGAACTTAAAACACCTATTTAGGACAGCATTTAGTGGGTCCCTGTGATTCGTCCTTCATGTGCTTGTGCGTGCTGACACTGTGCATGCTGCCACTAACCACACTTGCATGCTGACCCTGTGCATGTCACCCCTAACCATGTTATTCATGTTGTTCATCAAGTATGATATTACTCACCATTCAATCGCATTTCCCTTGCAGCAAATGTAAAGTGCCTAGAAAGAGATTGAGTTCTCTGAGGGCGCTTTATCAAGTGCATTATTATTATTACGCGTGCGCGCACACTCGCGCGCGCACACACACACACACACACACACACACACACACACGCACACATATTTATATATACATATAAAATATATAATTTCTCTTTTCTCGTTGGTGCAAGGCCATCAACACTCACGAAAAAGAAATTCTCGCAGTATGGCCACAGGTGCTGTGATGACTACTCTGTTCTGGTAACAAAAGGATTTTCTACGATACCAAGCAACCTAGAATTGCGCACAACAAGTGATATATATATATATATATATATATATATATATATATATATATATATATATATATATATATATATATATATATATACAGAAATTCCACTAACGATACATATGCTACGGGAATGTCTGCGTTTAGTAATAGGTCACTCCACCATGATTCTTAATGACCTTCCTTATCAGCTAAGGCACCACCGCAGTCTGCTTTATGGTGGCTGGTAAGCATACACTCGGGTTTTGCAACCAGCCTGAAGATGCCACTTTTAGCCAGCCTCACATATCTTTATATTAACATCGATCGTGCCTTCATATGACTGTGCAAGGTCTCGAAGTGTGGTGGTTCTGTTCTGCAGCTGTAGCTGTTTTAATGAGCCGGTCACCCCTGGCATTGGTGGTCTTTCGTCGCTGGTCAGATCCAGCTGCTGGGGCCATCGATCCAGTACCTCAATATTTGTTGATACTATAGCGCACGGCAAATTTGCTAATCTCGAGCCTCCGTCCAATTTCACACTTGGCTGTGGCCTTAATAATGCAGCACTGGCAGCATGCCCTAAACATTCTTCACAAGCACATAATACCTGGAGACATTCGACCATAGACGAGATCAAACAGCAGGTGTGGCTTACAATGCTTTCATTTTGGCTAGAAGGATACCAGCCCCCCCATGTCAAGTAACCTTGAGCAGTTGTTGGCCTAATGCACAAAAAAGCTGTACTAACATGCTTTTCCAAAGATACTTTACAGCCACATAGTCTCGGTAACGACGAACGCATGCAACCGGCCATATGTGACATTCGGCTGCACCAATTTGGGCTGAGTACGATATTGCTCAATGTGTATTGCTCTAAGCTGTAACTGGGCTCTTTCACGCCCCACATATCAGCTGTCAGCCGAGTCCGAACAACACCTATACACAGGCTTGCCGGCACGTCGGTAGACATTTGCAATCTATGCGAAGTCATTGGTGATCAACTCACTTTCTTCAAGATAAGCTAACATCGAGCTGATTTGATCAGCCGCTTTAAGCATAGGATCAAAGACGAGATGCCTACATAGTCATGAGTGCCGAGTGGACATGAATGCGATTCACTATGACCCACGACCTCCGTTGAGAATAATTAGAAAGCTGAAAGTTTTGGCTCTCGAGGGGGCCCTTGACATAGCTCGGTAATACAACGGCAGTCTCTTATACTTGACTAGCTGAGTAATCCAAAGTACCTAGTCACCATAGGCCCGATTGTTCAGAAATTCACCAAGCTGAGCCACAGGTCTGGGGGGGGGTGAGGAGGTCACAAGGAACTACCAGGCCTGTGTTATCAGCTGGCCAAGAGGAGCCCTTGAGCGATCGAAGTCGGCCAAATTTGATAGCTTAGCTATTTGATAGGCAGCTGGAGTCTACTCACGGGCCACCTGTGGCCTACGGGTGAGGATTGAGGAGGGGGGTAAGCGTCGCAAGAGTGAAGCAGTACAGACTGAGGTAATCGACCGAGTGTTAGCAATGCCTCTCGAGTCATTAGAATTCGGCATAATCCACGACTGCCAAGTGGTCAGGCGAGTCCTTGCACAGACTGGCTTAAAAGAGAAGATGCAGCAAGCAGCATCGATTGGTAAGACCTTAAACCACGAGTGACCGTCAATGCAGTATGACTGCTAAGCATACAGAGAGTGACAAGCAAGCGGTGTTTGCGCTTGTGACTAAGGTCGGGGTTCTCGAGTCCAGCAGCCTGCAGTTCTCTACTGCAGACTGCGAGCCGAGTGAAAGCTGCCCTAACTCTTCTGCTGCTACATAAAAAACAAGGCTGCTGGTTAAGCCACTCTTTGATGTATACCTTCTTTTTTAATTAGCTGCACGAACCACACAGAACTTTGATAGGCAGCAGTGGTGCGCAAGCAAGCAGGATCTCAGTCTCGACTACAAGGTCGCTACAAAGAGTTATGTAAAAAACGTGATTGCAGATGGTGAAGACTCACCTCACCCAACCGATTGACTAGTTTTTTCGCCAGCATGTCAGCTAAGGCATCGATTAGTGTCAGAGGACGAGAGAACCTATCCCCATTTGCAAGTCGTGCACCAACTGTAAGCACCTAATAGCACAGACGGTAAGACTTACCTACAAGTAGTGAGTTACAGAAACCGAGAATGGGTGTCAAAATGAATGTACCAGCTTGGCTGTGGTATCCTTAACTAAGCTAGCCCGAGTTTCTGCAATGTGGCTAGCTGAAAGTAGGCAGACACGTCTGTGAAGCTGATATGCTAATATAAATTAAAAGTCATTTTCGAACAAGATGGACACCCCAATTCCATGTAGAGGCTAAAGGAGATATGCTGGTCGAGACGATTTTGAGGGTTCTGCTTTCCAGTTTCTGAGTAACATTTGGTTGCCCATAAGTTGGGTTTGTTGCCATTAAATTTGAGAAAAATTGCTGCCCTCCAAAAGCAAATGTCAGCTATAGTTTCTGCAAGGGAGCTGTGAGAGCTTGAGGTGCTGGAAGGCAATTAAGGATCAAAGCACAATGATGTTTAGGCCCATTCGTAAAGTGCTTGCCTTTAACATCCAAGGTCGTGGACTAGAGCCCTACGGGATATCAGCTCCGGCATGTCATCTGCATAATAATGAAAGCCTCGATTGTGCTTGACGATAATATCGACAAAAAGAGAATATAAATTTTTGTAAAAAGAAGTGAACCTCAAAGAGTCCCTGTGGCACCAAATATTGACACTTCAAAGGTTTGCTGGATGACCATTTTCTATTGACTCTTTGAATTCTACCACTGAGATAGGACCTAAATCAATGTGACACTGACAATGTGCCTGATATGCCTAGGTGAGATTACAGGAGCTCAAGATAATGAGTTGCACCAGAGACACAACAAGGCATGCTTTCGTCTACCAAAAAGCAGGGGGCATCGAAAAGGGTCGAAGCCCACAAACTTCATGAATCAGACAAGGAAAGGATGGCAGTTGCTCTGCACAATAGCTCTCACTACCCTTCCAAGCCCCTATGACCCTAAGACACAAATACAAAACAATACAGGTACGACTAAACTCTACCAACAGACTAGGCCAGGCCGAGCGAGCGAGTAAAACACTGTCCAAATGTCATCGGGCAAGCATTACTGATGCTGCACGCCCTTCGTAAGAGAGGCCACCAGCTAGTGAAGCAAATAATTGAAGCTAGCGAGGAAACCCAACAGGGCTGTAGTAATAAAGGAATGACGACACCGTGATAATGGCTTACAGTCACACACGGTGGCAGATTCTAAAAATTGGGTGGCTGGGCAGCAAATCACTTTAGCCCAAAAAAAGCTACATGACTCTTCCCGAATGATTTCAAAGAGACAGGCTTTAAATGACAATCGTGAGAAGATAGGCAAAGCAGAAACCAGAGGCTGGCAATTCTGATGCGCCTTAAAGAAAGAAAAAATCCTTTTTTGCAGCTGCGGCAGTAAGAAAGGGAAGCAGAGATTACACGACACTGAGATCTGAGCTAGATCTAGACTAGATCAGAGCTAGAACCAGACTAGATCAGAGCTAGATCTAGACTAGATCACAGCTACATCTAGACTAGATCAGAGCTAGATCTAATATAATAATAATAATGCACTTGATTAAGCCCCCTCAGAGAACTCAATCTCTTCCTAGGTGCTTTACATTTGCTGAAAAGGGAAACACTATTGAATCGTGAGTGATATCATGCTTGTTAAACAACATGAACAACGTGGTTAGGGGCGACATGCACACGGTCGGCATGCAAGTGTGGTTAGTGTCAGCATGCACAGTGTCAGCACACATAAGCACATGAAGCACGAATCACAGGGACCCACTAAATGCTGTCCTAAATAGGTGGTTTTAAGTTCTTTTTAAATGTGGTCAAGTCAGGGGATGTTCTGACGCAAGTCGGGAGGGAGTTCCAGGCTTTGGGAGCATGCGAACTAAATGCACGGTCTCCAAAGGATTTGAGGTTTGTACGAGGTAGTGGTAAACTGCTGGATTCCGAAAAGCTGTTGGTACGATGCTTGACCTGCTGAGAGAGTAGATCTGAGAGATAGGCTGGAGCTAAAGAATGAAGTGACCTAACGGTGAGCGACAAAACCTTGAAGTCCATCCGTTGCTTGACTGGGAGGCAGTGCAGGTCGGTGAGAAGTTGTGTGATTTGGCAACTGCGACGTTCACGACAGACAAGCCTAGCTGCAGAGTTTTGCACAAGCTGTAATCGCCGGATTGCACATGCCGGTAGGCCAGTAAGCAGCGAGTTACAGAAATCAAGTCGGGATGTCTTGACTGTGAACCTGATGTGGTCGTCTAACGAGAGGTCACATTGGAACATGACACATAGATTTCGAGCTGATTCAACTGGAGATATGCTGGCAGAGCCAATTTTGAGCGTCAGCCTTTCCAGTTTCTGAATCACACTGGATTTGCCCATAACTAGTAAGTTAGTTTTATCATCGTTTAGTTTTAGAAAATTTGCTGCCATCCATGAGCGGATGTCATCAATACATGCAGCAAGTAAGTTGAGAGAATTCGAGGTGCTCGAAGGCTGGGAGGGATCAAAGCAAATGTACAACTGAGTGTAATCCGCATAGAAGTGAAAGCCTAGATTGTGCTTGGCAATCACATCAGCAAGAGGCAGAGTATAAACCGTGAAAAGAACCGGACCTAGCACGGAGCCCTGAGGTACCCCGTATTTCAGAGGTACCTCGGATGATCTTTGTACATTCACGTCAATACTCTGGAGTCTCCCACTGATATATGATCTGAACCATTTTAGAACAGTGCAAGTGATGCCCAGGCGAGATGAGAGGCGCTCTAGAAGAACTTTGTGATCGATAGTATCAAAAGCTGCCCAGAGATCGAGCAAAGCAAGCAGAGACACTCTACCCATGTCTGCATTCCTAAGTAGTGCCGTGTACACCCCAAGCAATGCTGATTCTGTGGAATGACTAGCTCTAAAGCCAGACTGGAACTTACTAGTAAGGTTTGAGTTTCAATATATGAGTTCAGCTGGTCAGCCACGACCTGTTCCAGTGTCTTTGATAGGAATGGTAGAAGGGAGACTGGGCGGTTGTTGCTCAAGTTCTGTTGGTCCAGTGTCGCTTTCTTGAGAAGTGGCCTGACTACAGCTTTTTTGAAAGGTGCTGGGACATGACCTGAGGCTAATGACATATTACTGAAGTTAGTTATGCATGGCAGCAGCAGATCCATGCAACGTAGGAGCAGGACAGTGGGAATAGGGTCCAGAGGACTAGTTGTCTTCTTTGATTGGGATATGAACTTTAGGACGAGATCACTAGTAACCTGCTTAAAGTAGACATTGAGGTGCAGCCAGGAATCAGGGAACATCATTCTAGGGGGATGTTGCCATCGCAGGGATGGACTCCATGATCTTGTCTATCTTCTGCACAGAGAATCGAGAGAATCTAGACTAGATCTGAGCTAGATCTAGACTAGATCTGAGCCACGGACTTCAAAACAGTGCATGAAAAGCAAGAAGCCTCATACTCTAGTCGGTGTACCAAATATTAAAAAAAACTATTAAATGGGTAGCCAAGACTAAAGCATGCACCCAGTCCCAGCATACCACCCACCAAGCCCTGCCCCCCCCCCGGCAGGCGCCCTCGGAGACTAGATTAGTGCTTTCAGATTGGTAGGCAGGCGGAGGTAGTCACACGTAGTCATCGTTGCTTCACTCCCCTTCTTCCTCCTCCGGGGGGGGGGGGATGGGGTGTGTGTGAAGCAAAACAGCTCACTAGAATTTGATCGGCAACCATTCTACTTGTGCTTTGCTAGCAGTTGATCCCCCAGTAGGTGGAAAATGGCAATGTATTATAGAGCGACGAGTCTCGTACAGCACGTACCGAGGGTTTTCAGCCGTGCTGCGCACACGGCCAGTGCACTCTGGCTTCTTGCGCAGTCTTCTTTGAGGAGCTTGTTCTCACTCTGCAGATCTTGTACCATCCTGTATATAACAGGCAGGCCAGTGAGCCTCATGCTGAAAAAAATTGAAAAAATTGATAGTTTATTTTAGATAATTGCTCTCTGCGCTTTAACGAGCAATTGTTTAATCGTGCCTTCAAAGAAGCAAATGAATTGTGATTACATAGTTTAAGAGTGACAGTATTAACGTAAGAGCTTCCACGTCTGCCCTGAACATTTAGCATAAAAAGCCTACTGGCAGTCATTTGAGTCGAGTCACACAATGAGCCAAATTACTAGGCAGATGCAGTTGAGTCCTGAAGCAAGGTTTTATCAGAGCGATGTTATCGTACATAAATATAACACGAACACCAAATAGTAAAACCCAATGAAAAATTGAATATCAATTACGTTACATGCATGGTGAGAAAAGAACAAACAAGCCAGAGATTACTAAGGGTTTGGCCTCAATCACTACGGTTACCTTCAGAAAGATTCAAGAGAAGATGGTGTGACACATACCCAATGCAAGGCACGGCAACTACCCAATCAAAATCTGCTAGATTCCTCCCTTCCTTACCTTCAAATTTTCCAAAATGATAATAATAACGGCAAAGAACTCAGCATCACTGAACGACAACAACGAATTAATGAGCAAACGATGGAAAACACGAGTGCTCCAATCTTATTAAAATTATAATAAAAAGACATCTGTAAAGCACCCTCGGCAAACTATGTGCTTCTCGGCTGCTGTAAAGGCAGCAAGCACATTAATATGGTTCGTGATAATAAGCACAGTGTCGGTAAGCGTAAGCATACAAAAGGGCTATGCCCACGGACCGGCTAATGCTTCGAGGCGCAAGAGGGTTTAGCACTACCACACCCAAGCATCGGTGCCATCTCGGCACTCTGCAAGCTCTGCGTGCTGAATTTTTAAACGAGAACGAGGCCAACGGGCCCAAGGGCTTTTTTCTTCTTGCAAATGCACCTGGAAAAAAGCGTTTAAAACTGCAGCTAAAGCAGCTGCAGCGCGCACGAAGCGCACATCCACAGCAGCCTGGTAGGTGGGCGATCAGCGAGCCCGTGCTGCTCGGCGACGACAGCTCAAGTTTACAGGGTGCGGTCAGTTCCGAGAGCTCTCTATGTCGAGAGCCACTGGCACGGCAGCAGTCGCTCAAAAAGAGCAAAGAGGACGATGGTGAGCGCATGAGCGAGCAAGCAAGGTGGTCACATAGCGGCTGCTCACACCTCAGCTTCTCGTTCTCAGCCTTAAGGTGCCTTATTAGCAGCTGCTGGCTTTCCATCTTCTCTCTCAGTATCTCGCACTTGCTGAGAGTGAATCCCTCGTCCTGAGCGCAGTCGCTGCCGTGTTTGTCACCGGCAGCTGCTACGAGAGGAGGCAGCTCACCTACAAACAGAGTTGGCGATTAGCATGGCGCTACACAAGTTTTTTTTTGGTAATGGGCGACAGGTTGTTTTTTCCGAATGCCACCAGCACACGCATGCAGCCTCCACGAGATTCTCCTGCCTAGGCCTTGCGATTTCACTGCAGTCGACGGTGAAAAGGCCACCTACAGCAAGCTTGAATCGGCGTGGTGGATGCACACTGTCTGCCGAGTTTTATAATCGAACACCGATGCTGACATGGACCAAAGAATGAGAATAACCTTTTCCCAGGAAAGCGTCTGATTACTCAAAGCGGTTGACCTGCTTCTTGTTTTGAAGGCAGGCTGCAGGAAGAATCCGATGGCATCTCTGCCACTGGCAAAGCACCGAGGCCCCTGCCAGGATAAAGCCAGGAGAAGATCAAACAGTGCCCGGGGGTACCCCGGCATGCCCCTTCGGGGTGGTGCAAGTGGGTGCAAAGCCACGGACCATTGGGGCCTCTTTGCTATGCCTACCCTCTTGCGGCTGAGGTTCACGGCTCATTTTGACCTGCCCACGTTGGATTTCTAAACATTCGGCTGCTCTTGGTAGGTATATCGAGTGCATGGGGACGGATGGTCCTCTTCCGCGGTTGGGCAAAGATGTTCTCAGCCCGAGGGTAATTTCCGTACTTCAGGTACTAGTGATCAGTAACACATTGACTTGAACGTTTGAGAGATCAACAATCGCTCTGGATGATGAGCCGTGGGCATGGTTAGAATCACATTTGTCTGATCGCTTTCAGTTCTTGTCGGGTGGCAGTCAAGTCTCAACAAGTCGACCAGTCATCTGTGTGAAGTTCCCCAAGAATCAGTTCTTTGCTGATCTCCATTTATATAGAGCCTCTTGCAAAAGTGATTCAGGACTTGTATGCTGATGCCACCCAGAGATACTTGTCATTCAAACCATCAGAGAAGTAGCTGTGCTGACAAAAATCTATATCAGGAATAAGTAATGTAACCCTTCCGATTGGTTGGGCCATGGCATGACAACGATGAAATACAGATAATTTGGGTGACCTCTCTGAAAGCTGCTTGATGCTTGAAGTTTTATTCTGACGACTGCCTCCACAGATCGCCATCAGATTAGATCCCTGTCCATGTTTAGGGATGACCTACACAAGTGGCTGGCTAAAGAGTTTAATAGCGTCTCGGTTCTAGACTCTGTCTAGACTCAACTCTTTCAATTCAGAATTAGCAGGGCTATCAAAAAGCCATTAAGGCTCTTCAGCCGGTTGGTTAACAAGGTTTCGTTAACAAATCCAAGATGTCCAGTGCAGTGTCTGATTAGCTGAAGACGAAGCAATGGCTACCGGTTGATCAACGAATACATAGCAAAATTCTTATTCATACAGACAATACCTGTGATGGTGTAACTATTTCATACCTAGCTGACCTGCTGCAGCAATTTTAGCCTTCTTATGCCTTCGGTCCTCCATGGACAGTAAGCAGTTCCACTCTTTTGCTTAAAGAAAGTTGGCGACGGAAGCTTTAACTCTGCCACCAACTTCCCTAGGTTTTAGTAGCAACGATAACTCTTCTCCGGTTGCCAATCCTACTCCCATGCTGCCAACCTCTTCGACTGCCCTCCTGACTCAGCTGTGCTTCTCACTTTCTCTTTGTTGCACGAGATTATGTCTGCTGGCTACAGGAGATGCACCGAAGGCAATCTAGGCTACTGAGTGCTTTACAGAAAACCGTCACGAGCACACTGTGCCCGTTTAGTCTTTGTAGCTCTTCGGAGTTACAGATGGAGATATAAACAGGTCGAATGTAACCAAGAAACATGCACACGCAAATATGCATGCTTTTAAGAAGGCTTGTGCACTAAATGTAGGAGACTGCCCGTCAATTCCAAATATGAGGCTAATGGGGCCTGTCATAAAGAAACTGCCCATAGACCCAAACCAGCTGCTGGTATCCCATTATTATACAGTTTAAAAAGCTGACACTCATTAAATGCTGGCCAAAACTGCAGCAGCACAGCAAGTGCAGTGCCTAGGGCTCCCGATCAACGGCATTCACCGACCGCGCTGGCTTGGCCCAGTGGTTAATGTGCTCGATTCTTATCGATGAGAGATTCCTAATGTGCTCTCGCTCCAACCAAGGTCTGGCCGAGGTCGTGGGGCTCGAGCCCCTGCGCGTTTGTAAAGCACATGGATAGAGAATAGAGATCAAGTTCAGTCAAGGAGCTGTACAAATGAATTGCATATTTTAACCAGATAAAAGGAGCCCTCCTCTCTCCAATGCTGAACCAACGACCATAGCAGTTGTGACAAGTTGCAATCAACTTGCATGCTGCTTAGCAAACAGGTCTAGTTATCCCGTGCATGGGGGGAATGAGAAAGACAGGCAGTTGACCAACAGCCAGACAGATGGACGGATGGACATATAAAAAGCAAGACAGCAGAGACAGACTAACGAACAGAGTCAGAGAAAGAGAAAAGAGACTGGGGGAGAGAGGGGAGTAAGAGAGTTGAACGACAGGAAGAAGGACACACAGAAAAAAGAGACTTACTAATTAATCAAACTGCACACACCTTCAGGTCTACGCAAGATTGCATACCGATCACATCTGCATTTTTGAGGCATTTATTAAAATATTTAGCGTGTGTGTGTATATACATTAGCCAGTGGTGCCCTGTCCGGCCGCGGCCCCGGGTTCTACCCGGGTTACCTGCTACCCAAGACCACCCGGCTTCCCAGCCGGTAATGGGGTCGGAGACGAAGTGCCGACTTCAAACCGTCATTTCCGGCCACTAGCTGCAAGGAGCCCCGACCACGAAGGGCCTCACCTCTACTGCCGACCGGTAGCCAGCGGTCAGGAAAGACCGTGCAATGGCTGCATATCTACCTACCTACCTACCTACCTACCTACCTACCTACCTACCTACATTACATACATACATATATTACATACATACATACATACATACCTACCTACCTACCTACATATATATATATATATAATAGGTCGTCTGCACAGTATCTAAATGAACTAAATCTCTACCCAGGCGTATTACAACTTAACTGCCGCATGCAGATCAAATGTAATGCAATGTAATGTTTCTCCGTCTGTAACTCCACAAAGACTATGTGGGTGTTACGAAGGAGAGTTTTGTGTAGCCCACTCACAGCCTATGCGGCTTTAGGTATGCATTCGGTAGCCAACAGACTTCATCTCACCCAACAAAGAGAAAGTGGGAAGCATAGCCGAGTCAGGAGAGTAGTAGGTAGCATGGAAGTAGCAGCTCAGGACAGCAGGAAAGGATATATGGGTAAGTGACATGCATGGTATTAAGCATCCGAAAGTAAACGAGTATCATATTTAGGCCAACATCTTAAAGTAAAGATGAAGACACACATGGTCACCAGTTAGTAGGACATCTGGCTACTAGTAACATGTACTGAATCCTGCACAGGTATGCATGCAAACCACACAGGACCAAAAATATCTAGTCCGCTGGTGCAAAGGGGAAGCTGAACAGATGCAATGTCTTAAGCTTAGACTTGAATGATGCAAGGTCATTGTAGGTGATGATCGTAGCCGCAAGCAAGTTGCAGACTTTCTATGCATACCAACTGGAGGCTCGATCACCAAAAGATTTCACTTTAGTGTGAGGGACGGCAAGAGGACTAAAGCCTAGGTGATGAGGAGCAGGTGCAGTGCGAAACAAGTATTATTACAAACATGTTTTTCGACAAGTTTAGGGTCCGAATTTAGGATTTACGGTTTAGTAATTAGGGTGGCTGCTATCACGTTGGACTTACTGCGGTGGGCAACTTGCCCACATCATAGACTGAACCGGCTGTGAGCTAAATCAGCCAGATTATGACAGATTAGCATTATTCTCGGTTCCTGAATTGTAATGGCTAGGAACAGATTTGGCAAAAATCTATGGCCAAGGCCACATAAAAGACGACACCATAACATAGGCAGCCAGTTCTGTTTCGGGAGTTGGCCTTGACATTTAAGCTGATTTGAGCTTTGAGACTACACCTAAGTCTATGCGTAATCTGGGCATGCTATTCTATGATAAAAATGATTAGTCATAGGATAAGCTTCTTGCACGGTCAAGTCGGCCTACTCTCAGCTAAGGAACGTTGCCGAAATTGGGGCCTTCTTCTTCGGTGCGAGGACTACGGCCGATTTTGTTCGCATGTCTGTGACATCACATCTAGATTATTTCAATCTGATTAATTCAGGACTCTTGGCCAGTCTGCAACCGGTGTGAAACTCAGCAGCTCGGCTGGTCTGCGGTCAACGGCATGTTTGCCACATCATCGCTTCTGTGTGTGCTGAACTCGCTTGCCCCAGCCTACTTAAAAACACACCTATTTAGGACAGCATTTAGTGGGTCCCTGGGATTCATCCTTCACGTGCTTACGTGTGCTGACACTGTGCATACTGCCACTAACAACATTTGCATGCTGACCCTGTGCATGTCACCCCTAACCACGTTATTCATTTTGTTTGTTTTTCAAGCATGATTTTACTTACCATTCAATTGCATTTCCTTTTGCAGCAATTGTAAAGTGCCTAGAAAGAGATTAAGTTCTCCGAGGGCGCTTTATCAAGTGCATTATTATTATTATTATTACCCAGCGCCTACGCCCCCTGCTCCTACAGTGTACTTTCACACCACGAGCTCCTCAGCATCTACTCATCTCGCAGTCCTTTGCACTAAACGCTAGCCTGCACCGTAAGTCGTGAACTCGCTTCCAGCTACGGTCATTACCTGAAACAACCTTGCATCATTAAAGTCTCAGCCAAAGATGCATCTGTTCCAGTGAGTACTCCTTTCACCCGAGTGAACTTGTCTTTTTTGTTTCTGTGTGATTTGCGTCCTAATCTGTGCATGACTCAGCGCATGTTGCTAGCCAGAGGTCCTACAAACCGGCAGCCTTGAGCGAGTCTCTTTGGCTGCTATAGCATTCTGGAATAAGCATGATCCTTGCTTGTTTTTGCTCGCTAGTCTATGCAGGATACCATGCATGCCACTAATCCTCGGCTACAGATTCTCTCGGAGTGAGTCGTAAAGTACCTAGATGGAGATTTAGCTCTCTTCGGTGCTATACAATTGACTGATTGGTATCATGAGCCCCTAACTACCAATTTAAATGACTGAAGCAGTGCTGCTCAGCTTGGCTTAATCGACTGCCACGCTCAGTTTTGACTAAAAATCAAAAACCTTGGCTGATTTAATAGCCTCGTTTGTACAGCAGCAGCAGCAGAGCCACAACAGCTCTCACCACCACTTGCAGTTGGCAATAAGGGATCGCCCAGCTGCAGGATTCGAACTCACAGCCTCGGTCATAAAGAGCAAGGTCATAAAGAGGTCACAAAGAGTGGGAACATTACTTCCTGGGCTATTACGGCACAGCGACTGGTCAATGCGACTAGTTCCTAGACAGGACCCAGCAGAGACCGGGTTAGTCGGCGGCCCAGCGGTCACGCAGTTCACTCGGTAGGTGCGAGAGACACTTGTGTTCGTCACCGTTTTGGCAGCCAACTACTCTGCGGCTGTTGATTGCGCCGCCAGCCAGCCTTCGGGCTCCGGCTGTCTGGCTGGCCACGGCCAATCAGGACGTGGATGAGGTAGAACCAAAACATTTGTTCTCTCATTCGCGCCTTCCGTTCCTATGCATCTAAAGCCAGGAAGTTGCTACCGGCTGATATCCCAACACCTCCCCCTCCTCCTCCGATATGACGACATTTAAAGCAAAGCTACAGTGCACACGTACCGAGATTTGGTTATCCTGGTGCACTAAAACATGCATTGTTATTATTGTTGTCGCTCGTCTATGCAAAGCGACATCGCCTTATCGCAAGAGCGTAGAGTTGGAACAGAATGCTACGTGTTGAGAAAGAAAGGCTGCCGGCTGGTCATGGACAGCCGTGGAGAAAATACGGTCCACCCCTTGGGGTGCCGATTGTATTGGGTAGCCGCCCGAAGGAAATCCTGTGCGACACACAGCTAAAGTCAGCGAGCAAACAGCGTGCGAAGAGGCGTAAGCTGAGAAGGGTCCCCGATGAGCTGGGTCACCGACGCTGGAGAGGGAAAGGGAGCGGGTGGTTCATGTCAGAAGTACTACTGCCGGACAGAAGCTACGCTGTTGGCGATGGAACGCCGCGAGTTCCACTCACGATACGACTTCGGTCAGAGCCACGTATAGCACTAAAGCTAACAGTGAAACCGGTACTTTGTACAGCCGCACTACGATAAGTCTGATAGCCGACGGCATTCTTCCAATAGCGGTGCCACCTCGTGGAAAACGCTAGGTCCAGGCAACTTCGCTGTGCTCTGGAGATGACGTGCAAAGAAAAAAGGCGGGATATCCCATCGCTACGGGCGATTATTAGTCCTCCCCATTTCGGGGAGGTATTTAGGCGGGATATTCCATCGCTATGGGCGATTAGACCTCTCCATTTCGGGGAGGTATTTAGGCGGGATATCCCATCGCTATGGGCGATTACCCCTCTTCATTTTGGGAAGATCCCCAGCCTGCCCACTGAGGGTGCGGACGGTGGAGACATTGCGCAATATACATCCTCCCCCACCCAAACAAAGGCCAGCATAGGTCAACTACTGGCCAATTAAGAGCTAGAAAAACCATGCATGCAACATCAACATGATCACAACGGTCGTTCGCCATGGAGAATGAACTCCTGCGACAGGCGAACGACAGGCGACCGCGGCCTCGCCACCAACGAAGCAACAACGGGCTACTTCTGCTTACTCGCACACCATTCTCAGGATAGGAGAAGGTTCTCGAATCAAAGCCAAGCGCAGTTAACTGGCCGACCGACCGTACCTACCTGCCATGCTTGCGATGTCGCGCCCTCGGGCGCGACAGCTCCCAACTGCCAGTAATTATAGCACGGAGCTATACCGGATATTCCCCTGTTACCGGGATGGTGGGATCGACCATAGACATCCATGCGGACCGACACTCACGTAGCTTCCGGCAACCGAACGTGGCCCTTGCGTCAACGCGACGTACTCCCGCCTTAGCCGCAAACGACTGCCAGTCCCGCACAGTTAGCACACTAAACAAAATTTAGTTGCGTGAAAAACCGGCCTCACCTGAAATTGGTGCATGATAGTAGGCTCTATTCAAAATTATTTTGTTTTATTATTCACGCCCGCGTTCGACCTTCGCGGAGGTCGTAGGCTACGGATCACTTTCACTTTGCTATTCGGCACTGTTAATGTGTGAATTTGCCGGTTGTCGTGAGTCTTCAAAGAGTCGTGGAAATCTAAATTAAAATAATTAGTTCTAAATCTGCTAGTGGCATTAGTTGGTTGAATCGTTGCTAGAAAACGACTCCTCGTCACTTGTGCGCGTGATGTGGGCCTTCACAGTCCGGAGTGCGTGGTTTCGGTCGCGCGGAGCCCAAGACGTAACCAAGGTTGCCGATCCTGGCTGAGACCCAAGTAAAACCCGACGGCGGTATGGTCTTGGAGTGCAGACAGACAGAGCTTCCCCGCTCCGCAGGCGGTCGCTGAAGCGACTGCATAGCTGGCCGGTGATGAGTGCCGCGTTGCGAAACCTCCTTGCCGAGCAGGCTCGCTGGTATCTCAGCCGGCTAATCGCAGTCGAATCGGCTAGCGGGAAGCTGAAATCGTATTTGGCTCAGTCGTTGAAATAGTGCAAGCTCGTCAGGATGTCGGAAAATTATCAAGACGCAATGCATAAACATGCCCTTGTAGCGCCCTGCTGGCCTTGGCTGAATTTTAGCGCGAACAAGAGCTGTTCGGCGACGGGCTAGAGCCCCTTTGTCCTGGAGCAGTGAGCCAGAGAGGAGCGTCAGTGCGGTTGCAGTGAGCAGAGAGGAGCGTCAGTGCGGTTAGAGAGGAAGCGCTTAAGAGCAAGCCAGGAAGCTCCCTGACCAGCGGTGGCGAGTCGGCCTTTAGAATTGGTCCGATACCCGCGGGAGCGGCTGATTAATGTTGACTGGCCTGTCAACCTTCGCCATCACTCTGTCCAAAAAGAATCGTGTGGAACCCATTCGCCATTCAAGCTGGACAGAGGGGACATTCCAGTGGCCTAGTGCCGGTATTAATTCCTCACCGTAATGGGCCATGGTGTCGGGCCCAATACCACTGGGCTCTTGCCCCATTGTCTCAGCCAAGTATTTAAGAGTCGAGCGACGCTCGCTCTGGGTCTTTTGCCTCGTCTCTTTAGTCTTTGGTCCGGCTTCGACGCCGCCGCACTCGTTTCTCTGAAAGCGAGGGAGGAGGGCGGGCTGTTCGCCGGCGATTGACGGAACAGAACGAGACAGTGCTAGGAGGATTCGGCGGACTCCACCGAACACGGTCGTATCGCGCCCGAGCTGGCATTTTGTGTTCTTTCGTGTTCTGTGTGTGCGCGCTAGCACGTGGTCTCGGCATAGGGGTTTGCCGGTGCGAGCTAGGCGTAGTTGGCGTGTGTGGAGCCCTAGTTCACCGGTCAGGGTTTGGGCTCCGTTTTGCGCTTCAGTGTGGAGAAGTATTTCCTCCGCGGGAGTGCTTGAGTTGGCGCGTGTGGAATATTCCTGTTGCACTGTTGGAAACCGAGTTCTAGTTCACCGGTCAGGGTTTAGACTCGGGTTCGGGCTCCGTCTATTTGGGTCGTTTCCCATTATACACGTAAGTAGCCCCAGTGTGAAGACGTATTTCCTCCGCAGGAGTGCTTGAGTTGGCGTGTGTGGAGTATTCCGGCCGCACTGGTGGAAACCGAGTTCTAGTTCACCGGTCAGGGTTTAGACTCCGGTACGCGCTTCAGTGCGGAGGAGTATACCCTCCGCAAGAGTGTTTTAAGTTGGCGTGTTTGGGGTATTCCCTCGGCACAGGCAGGAACGGATTCCTAGTTCACCGGTTAGGGTTTAGGGTCCGGGTCGCGCTTAGTGTGGAGGAGTATTCCCTCCGCAAGAGTGTTGGTGCAGTTGAGAACGTGCGAGGAGTGTGAAGATAAAGCTGAACTAGGCGCGCAGCGACTTTGTGCGCTTGCGAATAAAGTTCAGTAAAATCCCCAATCTGTGTCTCGCTTTCCAATTCACGCCGCAGACTCACGACCCCCTTTAGTAACGGTAAGCAGGTCAGCTCCAAAAACGCTCGTTTCGTGGCGGCCAGCTTATTGCGCGTAGGCGCGCACCGAACGGCATTAGGCGATAGGCTACGCCGCTAGGTAAGCGGCAGGTCAAGCTTACCCCGCCGAGCCTTCGGCGTTACACCCTGCTAGTGCCAGCCGCCGAGGACTGGAGTGCCAACGTGAGTAAATAACCCTGACCAATGGCTAGGGCCATTCACCGGTGTAGGCCAAGACTCAGGCGCAGCAAGGACCTGCAGAATGCAGCTTCTCCTGACGATTAGATCGTTTGAAGTGCGGCGCCGAGACGTATTCGCAGAGGTGAGATCCCGTAGCTAAGAATCATAAGAAAACGTAGCTATTCAGAGTCAATGTTGGTGTTTCGCAGTCAGAGCCTATCGGCTTTAAAGACGTGGTGAATGAGAAGAAAACGTCCCGTGAGAACACTGAGCAGCTCTAATCTTGATATAAAAGGTGAACAGGTATTTAGCTGAATGAAGTTTGCGATGAGCTCCTAATCAGCTCTTATTAGTACGTCATTTTTTACTTTTAGATGATAAATTTCGATAAATTCAATGCATTAGCATGGTATAACGAATGCCGATGAACTGAATTTTCTTGGTGTACCCATTGTCACGAACTTCATCACTGTTTGCTTGCCGTTTCGCACTGCACAAAACGCCAGCCGACGAGCAACACCACCAGTTTATTTTCACCACTCACAGAGCAGAGCGAAGCACGACTCTCTTCGCCCCTCTCGCCCATCGAAGTCCCGCCGACTCCCTTGTCACAACAGTCACCAATAGTACGTCCCGACTGCACACTGCATCGAGTGTCACGACCCACTCGTACAACGATCACGGGCAGTGTCATCAATTAAATGAAGCCACAATCACCGGTCTATTGCAGTCAAAATGCTACAGAAAACAAAATTAGTTCTTTGAGTATAAGTGCATAATGGCTTACATCTGTTTCAAATACACAGTAAAACCTATTTCCGTATCAGCGCTACAGATGGCCTGGAGCCAAGTGTGACTTTCAGATTCTTCTATTGGTGCTTATCACAACATAAGCCATTTCAAAATCATCTTGTCAATATACTTCTGCAAGCAGCTATGCTGGTAGTTGCATGTATTAACACACCGTCAGCAGGTGATATTTTCTTGAGATTCAAATGAGGTATGTAGTTTTCAACAATTTAGGCTTTAACTTGAAAAGAACAGCCAGAATGAGTCAACTATTTAGAGCCGGCTTCTTTCCCTCATTTTGTTGGAAAAGACGATGAAATTCCTTGATGCAATGTTTAGCTTTGTTTGAAGCATAATGGTCTACCAAGGTGCAGTTTCTGGGAAATATGAAGATCTACCTTTCCTGAATATTCGTACTGGTTTTTGTGAGCAATAGAGCACATTCTGATTCCATCTTGAAATGATCAATGTGGTTATATTATCAATGCGCTGAGCAGAAGTTTTATACGAGTGAAGTCTAGTGGTAGCCCCAAATCTGTATCCGTAATCTTTAACTATGCGATGGACGCACCTTAAATCCACCAACTACAAAACTATTTTGTAGATCTCAATCTTCGAAACTCGTCAGCAGACTTTTTTCTGCATGCTTGGCACAGAGAGATACTCATCTTTTATCAATAGCTGCTCTCTGTTTATCAACTTCTATGACACTTTACACTGCACAGTAAATATTCCCCCTCAAACGTCTATTCCTCCTGAATCTCAAGTAAATGCTGATTCTTTTCTGGAGCTCAAGAGAAAGACCTTTAGCACAGATTAAAATCACGTTATCTGTGTAGACTGGAAGTTGCGGAAGAGGACAGGAGAGCAACAGACGAGCCTATATGATACCAATGTGAGCCCACCTGATGGCTCGTGCATCTGCCGTCACCATGTGGCCGTCGACATTCCACTGAGTGCTACACACCCTAACGGATTTTAGGTGAATACAACCTGTCCCCATTCAGGAGTTATGCCTCACACACAATGTTGAAAGATCTGAGCTCAGTCGTGGATCGTAACGCTTGCATCCCCTTCATGCGGCGTGTCCTCCACCAGGCTAAGCACCGTGCCGCCCGATCTTTGGAATCTTACTGTTTACCCATACCTCGCACAAATCTAAAATTATTTGGAGACCGTCCCTTTAGTTTGTGTACTCCCAACGCCTGGAACTCACTCCCGACTTGCGTCACGACATCTCCTGACTTATCCAAATTTAAAAAGAAACTAAAAACGCATCCATTTATGACAGCATTTAGTTTGGGATTTTATGTGATTCTTCATTTATGTGCTTAAGCGTGCTGACACTGTGCATGCTGCCACTAACCAAACTTGCATGCTGACGCTGTGCACGTCTCCCCTAACCTTGTTATTCTTGTCATATATTCAGCATGATACCACTAAGCATTCGATCGTGCTTTCTTTGCAGCAAATGTCAAGTACCTAGAAAGAGATTGAGTTCCTGGGGGCCCTGTATCAAATGCATTATGATTATTATTATTATCATTACCTACTGGTTACCGAGGACATGTACGCAAATAGGTCAACGGCTGCAAAGCTGTCACATCTAGTCAATGATGCAAAACGAAGTGTGCACACTCGGTGGTTGATGGGTCTAGAGGCAGGCTAATGTCCTACTATGGGATGGTCACCCTTGTAGGCATGCACGCGAGACGCAGAAACGTGTCCCGGGATGCGGCTTGAAAGCAGAGTTTGGGAACTATAGTCACGATCTTGCCCATTTGTCAAGCCTATATATTGACGTCCCTGCATTGTGCTTCACTTTATACTAGAAGAAACTGATAGCGGAAAAAGAAGCCAGCAGAGCTACGTGTTTTAGCTAGCCTATGCAATCGTTCAGTAAGGGAGGTCATAAGGTCGACCTATGCGTCACCCCCTAACCAGCTAAACCCCCAACCCCTTATAAACGAACTCTCGTGTGAATATCCATCAGACCTGGGAGAAGCAAGGAAAAGGCTTACATGCTTCCAGAGTTCAAGAGGCTTAAATCGTCAATCGGCTATCCATCCTTTGGAAATTTCCAGACACTGCAAGGACAGTGTATAGACACCGCTGCAATAGGCAGCTAAAAGCTCCAACTTAACTTGATGTGGAACTATTGTGACCAAGACCTTTCTGCTCTGTTCTTCGTATATCAAGCAAAGATGAACCCCACACATGCTATAGGCTCTCCAAGAAAAGTCCCTCTGGATAGTAGGAACCAATATTAAGAAAATGGCAACATTTTCCAGCTGAATAAAAGTTCTTCTATATGAAAAGACTGCGTCTTGGACTATAATATTACAAAATTTTCTCGGGGTGAGGTGATCGAACTTCTCAGCCCGGGTCGTGGGCTTGAGCCCTGCAGCCGGCATTTTTTTATCGCCCACTGCCAAGGGGACTGATAGGTGCCACAGTGTCTCTGCCCGATATGTGCTGCAGGGTGCTTAATCGGATAACCTTTACTTTATTTGTGAAAGAAATAAATCAACAAGGAGGCTGGTGGCAAGTGGCAAGTACAATATGAAGAGAGCAGCAAATCACTTCTTTCCTTTCTCAAGGTACTCTCCAAAATATTTCGTAGTGACTTCTCGGTAGTGTGGTGGTCCTGATTGAGTGATGAACGCGGAAAATGTCGGATTCTTTGGCTCGGGACTTTTTTCCTGAGTTCTGGATTTTCTAAAATGCAAAATAAAGAATTAGCAGTACCAGTTGCGTCAAGGAATAGGTCGCGCTTTCAATTTGTACTGCTTCAAGAAGTTTTAGCTCCCTTAAATAGTTCAAAACTGAAGTCAACGCTGGTTTGTTGGATTTAGCTGGAACATATTTTCTAGCGTATACGTATTTCATATCAGGTCGAAAAGGCATAGCGAGCTTGCTAGCCTGGCGGAAACACCTTGGGTTCAGTCATCTTTTCGAGTAAGGAAATGAAAACAGGCCTACTTATAGCACAGACTGTCAACAGTTGCACAATGGAACTATATATGTGACGCGGTATACTGGCTCATGTAGCCGTGATATTCAAAACTAAACACTGGAAAATTATTCAGATCAATTATCTTACAAGGTTCGCAAAAGGTCTAGCAAAAATAGCGGGCTGTTGTATGAAAGTGCAGTAAATAGGAGGATTTTAATATTAGGCAACCCAAAATCATACTCAGTTCTTAGGGTTCTGATCAGAGTAAATCAGGGCTGTTGGTTCTTCTTTTTGTTTAACGTCGGGCGGAACAGGCAGGTAATGACTGGCTGAATGATTACATGCGATCGGGGCTGTGCGATCCATCCTTTGCAGTATACTTAAGCCTAGAAAAAGATTAAAATCTCTGAGGGCGCTATAAAAAGGTATAATTATTATTCAATGTTGATCTTCAGCTGCAAAAAATGTACGGGGGATTTAATGGACTTATACGGTGTACTTACACTGAATACTATGTGGAAATAAATGCATACTTTTAAAATAAATTAATGGCATACTTATGCTGAATACAATTTGGAAATAAATGTACAAACTTTAAACAAAAACACATAGATGTGTAGAGCATGCAGATGCCACATTGCATATACTTTTTGCGAATCGGATTTTCGTTAATAGGATTATTCATTTATTAAATGTAATATGATAGCGGAGAAGCTTGATTAAGAACAAAATACATTTGAAACGCCAAGTTTCCACGAAAAGTTGGTGGAAATTATTCTCGTGAGCAGCATTTCCTAAAAAAAATATTTTTAAGAGTCTTAGCGAACTCTTTTGTTGAGGGTCTCCGACTCGGATAAAAAATTAAAAATACCTAATTAATTCGAAAAGCACCCTAAGAGAACTCAATTCTCTATCCAGGTGCTTCCCATAAGACGCAGAGCTAAAGCCCGCAATAATAGCGAACACCTTTAACCCTGGGCTAAACCTTAAAGCAGCACTCTAGTGACTGTAAGTTGGCAGTTTTGATATTTTGATACTGATATATATATATATATATATATATATTATAATTTTTATGTTCTTGAATATTTACGTTTGACTCATGCTAAAGACCATATGACCTGAAATTATAGTATTTAGATGAAAACGCATTGTTCTCTCCGTGCCTGGCGTAAATGCTTTGGTATTTGGTCAGCGCATAGGTGCTGCTATTCTTGCAACTGAAGTATGACTGGTGTCGCTTGAGCATACATACAAATTCTAAAGTCAGAGGAACCGATTGCAAATTCATTAGTGCACGCATGCATTCTAAGGCTGCACGTTGGGGGGAGGGTCAACGAGTTAGGCACTTACTGCCCAGTTGGCTGAACAGGATTTGTGTAGGCGATAGCTGCAGTGTGCCTTATACCGCGTTCCACGGGCTTTGGTGCATGCTTCCTTTCCCACTGCAGCCTTTCATTCTTTCGAACGCATAGAGGGCATGCAGCATCTCCGTTAACTGTGATAAACAGAATGAATGAGTCTTCAGGCTGTCTCGCGGTCATCGCTGAGCACTGCTTGTAGGCAATCTTCTCAAGCTCATGCTGCTTATCCTATCGTGTCTTACGATGGAAGACGGCTTAGTACAAGAGCAGGTAGCACGAACGAACTCATATGAGACTAGCGCATACCGCATTGTTGTGCACGAAACGACACATCGGTATTAGCCAACGAAAAGATAGCACATACAGTTAAACTGCAAACGCAATAAAACGGATCCTAACGCTGCAAATGATACTTGTTTGATGTTATTTAAGTATTCTCTGCCTCCAGCAGGGTGGCAGATAACCAGCAAACAACTGGATTGGTTGTAATGACTGCACAAATAGCTCATCTTTTGAAGTGCTACCGATTGTGCTTTAATCAAGTAAGTATTAGACCACTACTTACACCCGGGCTGCTAAAAAATTCTGAATATAAAAAGACTCACGAAATTTTGGTCAGCTAATGATGCTTCATCGACCTCATGCCGCACAGGCGTAAGGTGTCGCCTTTGACCACCGAGGTCGTGGGCATATGTGAAGCACCTGGATAGAGACTAGGTTTTCTCTAAGGGCGGTATAACAATGAATTATATCTATTTTTTATAAGAGCAATTGATCAATTGAAACAACTATGTAGCTATTAAATTCTGCACTGCGCAGGTCTCTTTCCAAAGACGTCACGGTAACGAAATGGTCGCTATGCGGGAGATATTTCTATTTCGGAAACTGAGCAGCCTTAGCAGCATCGAGTGAAAATCAATAGCAAACAATGTTCACATCGCTCAGTTAAAAATAATCTGCTGCTTTATGACTGCTTTTGAAAAAAGAGCAGACGAGAAAATAAGGTTGCAAATTTTCAGTAAAGGTAGGAATAGAACTGCCAGAATCGGCTGAAAAGAAAGATGTAATTAATGATGTAATAAGCAAGGACGTTTGCGCCGCCGCCGAGTTTCCAGATCGAGGACCCGCAGAGGCGAAGCGTCCGGAGCGTCTGCGAAAGAAAAGGAAAGTTACTAAAGTTACTGCGCTAAAAGAAGGCAGGTCGAACTCAATGCGAGCATTGAGTTGCTGATACATGTGTGTCAAAGTCACATAAAGAAAGTCTTCTATATAATGCCTGCAATTGCCTGCAGACCGTACCTTATCTTAGACAGTGCAGTAAAATTGCAGCTCATGGTCACCACTCGTTTACCTGACAGCACAAAAAGCCGAATCAAGCCGTTCCCGGGACCTTTCGAGAGTGTAATGTGATTCGTTTTGGCCCCCCCCCGGGCTCCTTGGTTTGCAGCCTACTGGAGCTGAGATTGTTCACCGGTCGATTTTCACCAACCGTAACCAGGAGGTTCGGGGTGCCTACTTGACACAAGGAATGTCACCCGAGGGGTCTTCAAAAATGCTGTAACTAGGTTAAACATCCTGTAGCGTCCACACTGTGAGTAAGGCTGTGCGATTTACAACTTCTTAGAGCTGGACTAAATTTATGTAGTTAGTTAATCCAACGCAGATTAACTTAGCCTATTCGATGGTTCTAGATTGCTAGAACTTGATCCATCGATAGGACCTACATCCCTGAAATCTCCAAACGGTCGATAAGACAGTGGGATTGTTGCACGATCATCGATAGCTACACATTTCCAAATGGCAAACCTGAACGGCATCGCATGGGATTAGCTTGCAGTCAAGAGTCCGCATACACATCTTATTGGCAAAGAAGATTCCTAATGCAACGAAGCATGGATTTCAATATCCAAGAATCTCCTTACTGAAAAGGTACACCTTCGAAGGTGAGCAAACGTGAAGAGAAAAAAAATGTACAGCGATCCCCTTCGCTGCTCGTAACTCACCGGCTTTTTCAAGCAGAAGCGGATGACCGCTGCGCCGGCCACTCTGCATTGGGGTCTCGCCTTTATTATTGACTATCGTCAGGCTCCCACCATGCTGAACGTAGCAGTTAAAGCAAGCTGTATCGCCTCTGTCTGCTGAGCAATGACCGACCGTATTCCCTAATCCTACGAAGCAAAACGGAAAGCAGTTCCAGTTGCAAGCAGTTAATATATCCGGTCGATACTTGGTTATACGACATTCTTAGCATAGCTCAGTGTAGAGAGCAACAATATACACACACGATTTAATATTTTGTTATTTTCGCTGTCGCGGCTTTGAGAGAATAGGAATCTTTGTAACGAATTTCTAGTCATTCGAGCAATATGCTATCTATGCTGTTGTTCTCCTTTTTAATGCTCTCAATGTATGAGATAATAAAGAATAAGAAACAAATAAAATAAAACTAAAATAGACTAAACAATCAAATAGAATATAAAATAAAATAGTGAATAAGAAACTAATGCATTGGCCCGTTAAATACAGCAGGGTCGGTTGCACCGTGCACTGTTAATAGAATACGGGAACGTACTCGGAGAGAAACCCCCATGGCAATGTTTGTAGCTTGAATTTAAGCTTCGCTGAGGCTCTTTCACATTAAGCCACCGCTCGCTATACAAACGCAGTTAATCCTTTATTAATTTGGCCATCGCTTATTACATGGAAACACCATTTATCATCATACCCTCTTACACATCTGACAGCCATAGTCCGCTGATTTCTCGATAGATTGCCAGCCTCAAGATAGGAATGATGCATGCATGTGCTCTGAAATCGAGAAGCTCTGCATAGACAAGTTACATACACTGCTGAGCAGGAGTTAATGCGCAAGCATTCATTGAAACGATATGTTAAGTACGTGAATTTCGAGGTCAGTCCAAGTGAATCGTATTTATAATTAGATCGGACTCATCGTATGATGTACGCTTCCAGACACGCGGATGCTTGTAGCTAAAAACTCCTTCCCACCGCCAAGTAAGGCGTATTGCAAAGTCATGCTCCGTGCTATAGCACTCAGCTATGAGCTATGAGCAGAGTAGCTGCTGAGTGGAATTTTCAATGATGAACAGCTAGAAAAATAAGCGGCCACATACTAAAAAACAACAGGGGATGCACCTACCGTCCTGAATGTCGGGATCGACGTTTTTCTCAAGCAGCCAGTGCAAACACTTGTACGCACCGTGCCGTGCTGCCTGTAGCGAAACAAAAGGTAGTATAATGTCTCTCGCCAGCCATGGCCCTCGCTCCTGACTGAAAGAAGCACTGCTCAAGAGGCACACATTTAAAATATAGCACACCCAGGCTGGCGGCTAAGAAATAAACACTAATCGCCCAAGCGCGCTTCAAAAATCACTCCCAACTCGCATCACGACATCTCCTGACTTGACAACATTTAAAAAAGAAACCAAAAGTGCACATATTTATCGCAGCATTTAGTGGGTTCCTGTGTTTCGTCCTTTATGTGCTTATGCGTGCTGAAACTATGCATGCTGCCGCTAACCGTACTTTGCATACTGACCCTGTGCATGTCACCCACCCCTAACCATGTTATTCTTGTTGTTTATTGAGCATGCTTCCACTAACCATTCGATCGTGCTTCCTTTGCACAAACGTAAAGTGCTTAGAAAGAGATCGAGTTCTCTGAGGGCGCTATACCAAGTGTGTTGTTATTATTATTTAAACCACTTGATAAATTTAATTCCTTGGTGATGCTCCCTTCTATTGTAAAATGCATTCGCTACGAGACCAGCAGCATCCGAGTCTCTACTGCAGAAACCTCCCGATTGATTTAGCGTAGGATGAAGCGGCTATAATTCAAGTCAACAAAGTGGGGTCGGCATTTAAATCGCTGTAAATTCTTTTTTTCGCTCTCAGGTCGTGACTCGTCGCCACGCTTCAATGCGGAATTTCGCGAGTCAATACTAGATGGTTGGATTCCAAGCCATTGACATCCTCCATCATGTGGCCCGAAATGAAAAAAATTGGAAGAATGGAAAATTCTCAGTCACGACGATCACATTTTTTTTCTTTTTTCCTAAAAGATGTCCTCAAAAAGATCGCAACTAAGAGCTCGCAGAACGTGCAGAAGGGAGTGACAGAGCGAAATCTTTGGTCTTCAGTGCTACTGTTGAGGCCGTGTCACTGGCGGGCGACAGAGCAGCACCACGTTTCCACTCTGTCTGTCTTTCCGACTGCAGCTATTCATTTATTTCAGATACAGTGGATCGATGGATCCTGGCTGAAGAGGCCGAGTAATGGAGACAGCTCCGAGTCTCCGGAGCTTCGGTTCAAATGCTGCTTGAATGATATGTTACTGAGAATGTAGTGCCCGTCGTGATGTGGTCAGAGCACATCTGACGGGGCCCATCGCACTAGGTCCGTCAGACAGAAGCCGGAAGAAATTTTTATTTCTAATTCCTCTTTCTTCTTAAAAGGCATATATATGTATGAATGGCAAGCAAGATTACGGAGGCAGTCGGTACAGCTTTTTCTACAGCGTATGTAGAAAGAGATACACTTCTCCGAGGGCGCTACACATACATTATTATTATTACTATTATTATTATTGTTAACAAAGACGTGAGGATGTGAAGTTCATGTCCGCGCGACTTTCATTTGGATTCTACAACTCGAGTTCCTCAAAAGACCAGCAGATAGAGAAATTCCTATCCGTGCTTATTCCTGAAAAGCCACATCTTAATCCAGGCATAAATGTTTTCAAAGATTCCAATGCTTCGGCACATAATCTGAAATATACTTTACCTCTCTATGCTGGCATACAATGTTTAAAGTGCTGCAGGTAGAGAAGTGAAGTAATAGGTGAAAATGCGAATAAGAAAAGTTACGGGTGAGCTCAGCTCAGCTTTCGTTATTGGCTTCACCTAAGTGTCTCGGTAGCCAACCAGCGCTTCAAAAATATCTGGCTTTAGGTGAAATCAGTTAAAAACTCTGAGATCGAACTAATAGCAGGATTTGGTTAAGGCGAAACCATGCTTTTCCATCACCTCTCATTCCTGCCATCACACCTCAATCTCACTGCCAATATCACCTCTCATTCCTGCCATGGAGAAAAGACTGTCTAATCTAGCCAATTCAGACATAATTTAAGGAAATGAACTCGAAGAAATAAATCAGACCTTTTCTACTTCTCCTGTTCAACTTGAGATTCCACTGAGCCATTTATCACTTAAACCCACAAAAGTAATATTCGACGTAAATTATAATCAACATTGTAGTCCCAAGAGTTTTACATGAATCAGTTTGACTGTATCGCAGGTGTATCACCCAACTTTATATCGATGACTTTTTTAGACAAATTTTCTCATGAATTTCATTCGTAGCTGAACTTCAGAATTCAGCATAGCAACTACACAGGATCAACGTAGTGCAAGAAATTAGCTCTCATAATTAAATCATGCATATTCGCAGATGAAGGTTGCATCTCAAGCACAACTTCACGGCTTTCCAAACAACCGAAACTACTACCCTGTTATTAATACTACTCCCCTGTTCCGATTACTGCTATCATATATCCAGTTTTTGTCAAATCGGATCGAAGAAGCACAGAGCTCCATTTCATTATCTTATTTTTTTAGGTAAGTTATTAAATTGTGTAAAAGAATTATATATTATCCTGTAGAAGTAGGGAAATGGATCGTAAATCTCGGGCTGACCTGGTCGGTTGGACTGACCTGGAGGTGGTGCATCGATTCAGAAGGCTCACTCAGCCTACCAGGAATTAGCTGCCCCAGGCAAGGTTAAGGTTTGGGTCAAAATCGTCACGTCAAACATCTTCTCACCGATCTGAGTTGATTAAGAATCAAACAGTTAAAAAACCACAGATTCTCTTGCTCAATTCCCTTCATTATTTTTTCCCGGCCGACCGAATTACTATTTCCTAAACCAGCTTTCTACCGGACCACCTGCCACTCTGACTCCACTCGGTTCAGTTGTGCCATAAGTTCCTTGGGGACAGTGCCTTCAGTCACCATGCTGCAAAAGTGCACAACTCACTATTTGATGACATCACGACATCGCCTGACTTCCAGACAGTTCCAATTCACCTCCTCTTCACCGCATTTTCTCAGTCGCTGTTAATTGTCCTTTGTGTTCTTATAGTAATAATAAATATAATAATTCACTTGATAAAGCGCCCTCAGAGAACTCAATCTCTTTCTAGGTGCTTTACATTTGTTGCAAAGGGAAACGCGGCTGAATGGTGAGTAATATCATGCTTGATAAACAACATGAATAACATGGCTAGGGGTGACATGCACAGGGTCAGCATGCAAGTGTAGTTAGTGGCAGCATGCACAGTGTCAGAACGCATAAGCACATGAAGCACGAATCACAGGGACCCACTAAATGCTGTCCTAAATAGGTGTGCTTTCAAGTTCTTTTTAAATGTGGTCAAGTCAGGGGATGTTCTGACGCAAGTCGGGAGAGCGTTCCAGGCTTTGGGAGCATACGAACTAAATGCACGGTCTCCAAAGGATTTGAGGTTTGTACGAGGTATTGGTAAACTGTTGCATTCCGAAAAGCGGGTGGTACGATGCTTGGCCTGGTGGTGGAGTAGATCTCAGACATAGGCATGAGCCAAAGAATCAAGTGACCTAAAAATGAGCGACAAAACCTTGAAGTCGATCAGTTGCTTGACTGGAAGCCAGTGCAGGTCGGCGAGAAGTGGTATGATGTGGCAACTGCGACGCTCACGACAGACAAACCTGGCTGCGGAGTTTTGCACCATCAGTAATCGCCGGATTGCACATGCTTGAAAGCCAGCAAGCAGTGAGTTACAGAAGTCAAGACGGGATGTCACAAATGCATGGACCTACTTAGACGTGGTATCCTTTATCTAAACAAGACCAAATTTTAGCAATTTTGTGTATCTGAAAGTAGGCAGACTTGACTGTTGAGCTGATGTGGTCGTCTAACGAGAGGTCACATTGGAACATGACACATAGATTTCGAGCTGATTCAACTGGAGATATGCTGGCAGAGCCAATTTTGAGAGTCAGCCTTTCCAATCTCTGAATCACACTGGGTTTGCCCATAACCAGTAAGTTAGTTTTATCGTCGTTGAGTTTAAGAAAATTTGCTGCCATCCATGAGCGGATGCCATCAATACATGCAGCAAGTGAGTTGAGAGAATTCGAGGTGCTCGAAGGCTTGGAGGGATCAAAGCAAATGTGCAACTGAGTTGTCATCCGCATAGAAGTGAAAGCCTAGATTGTGCTTGGCAAACGCATCAGCAAGAGGGAGAGTATAAACCGTGAAAAGAACCGGACCTAGCACGGAGCCCCGAGGTACCCCATATTTCAGAGGTACCTCGGATGATCTTTGTCCATTCACGTCAATACTCTGGAGTCTCCCACTGAGATAGGACCTGAATCATTGCAGAGCAGTGTCAGTGATGCCCAGGTGAAATGAGAAGCGCTCTAGAAAAACTTTGTGATCGATAGTATCAAAAGCTGCCGAAAGATCGAGCAAAACAAGCAGAGACACTCTACCCATGTCTGCACTTCTAAGTAGGTCGTTGTATACCCTAAGCAATGCTGACTCTGTGGAGTGACTAGCTCTAAAGCCAGACTGGAACTTACTAGCAAGGTTTGAAGCTCCAATATATGAGTTCAGCTGGTCCGCCGAGACCCGTTCCAGTGTCTTTGATGGGAATGGTAGAAGGGAGACTGGGCGGTAGTTGCTCAAGCTCTCTTGGTCTAGTGTCGCTTTCTTGAGAAGTGGCCTGACTACAGCTTTTTTGAAAGGTGCTGGGACATGACCTGAGGCTAATGACATACTAATGATGTTAGTTATGCACGGCAGCAGCAGATAAAGGCAACGTAGGAGCAGGACGGTGGGAATAGGTTCCAAAGGACTTGTCCTTTTTGATTGGGATATGAAATTCTTATGCATGCTGAAATTGTACCTATTATCAGTAACCAATTGACATGCTTCCTTTAATTTATAATAAATTAGCTAATCTTAAAGCTTCATTTGTATGGCGGCAGAAGAGCCTTAACGGCTGTCACCCGCTTGCAGTTGGCAATATCGGATCGCCCATTGCAAGATTCAAATCCACGACCTCGGACGTGAAGAGCGAGCACCTTACCTACTTTACAGCATAAGTAAAGTCTCACTCGAGATTAAATTTTTATGGTGCTATATAGACGGTTTATTATTGCTGTTATTACAATTACTGATCTCTGTCTGGTGTGCTCTATGTTTTAAAAGAAACCCTCAATACCCACCCCCTCAGTCGGGGTCATGACCACTGCCACCACCACCACCGCTTCCACCACTAACGTCATATCCACCTCTACCCGCACTTCTAATGCAACATCCACCGCCAAAGCCACAACTACCGCCACTACCCACCCGATCTGGGTACCTTATCACAAATAATAAGCCTTATATGGGCAGCTGCATATAAACTCTTTTTACGTTCCAAAACCTGGAATGGGCGTCTTGGAGATTGGTCACGTATGGTAGACAGGGCCCCCTCTGAAATATGACGATGGCAAATGCGATGGAGAGAGCTTAAATTTGAGGTGTAATATGGAAGACCAAGCAAGCGCATATATTGACGGTACATATATATTGATGCAATGTATTGATGGTACAAGTGACGAGTTTGGTTTTTAATTGGCAATGATGCACATAATAAAAGCACCAGGTTTAGTAATGATTTGCTGTTCAGCAAGATTATCCTGTGCATTTTTATTAGAAGTCTGGCTCATGTAGTGAGGTATGAATGCGTACATACTCTGTACAATCAATTACTTACCATATGAGCAAAGGTTTTCCCTTCGCCATTTGTCATATCAAGTGTGCAGCCTTGCTTAAACAAGAACCTTAGGCAATCTAGATGATCATTCTTGCTCGCCAGATGTGCTGGGACGCTACCCATACTGTCACCAATGTCAATGTCGCAGTTTCGCTCTATTAGCACTACCATGCTGTTGAGACCTACGCCAAAGTAAAATACTGGACTTTATCAAATGCATGGCTTCCGTTTTACAACGTATATCAGCAAACAAGACTACTTCTCAAAAAACGACATTTGTATTGAATAATACTAAAACAGTAACATAAATTTAATTGGTTTTTAATTAATTTAATCAAAATATTTCTTATTGCTGATAGAAATAAAGGCCTTTATCATCAGGCTATTTGAAGATCACCGACTTTTTTCGAAGATTCATCTAGCAAGAAAAAGGTTGTTTAGCATTTTTGAAGCCATCTCAAATATAGAACGGTTGAAGCTCGGCAAGTTTAAACTGCGTACTGTAAACTACGTATAATATTGTGCGATCCCGATGATTAAGCTTGGATAGACATTAAAGATTAGAACATTTTTGATAAGGTCAGAAAAATCTTTCTTTGCACCCAAGTCTCCGTGGGAGGGGATTGCGACAAGTATGTAGATTTATTCTGTGCGCCGCAAGGATGCTTGTCGGAAGATGTTTTACTCTAAACTTTGGCTTGGGATGTCGCAGATTTAACTCCAATGAAAGACCGACATAATTATTTTTATTTACAGTAAGATATTCATTTGAGGTTTTAAAGCGCTTTATAAATCCGGGTGATTGTTCAGCTAATCATACTTTTACGGTCACACAACGAATTTCTGTATTACCGCATAGATCTCAATTTGTAAGTTAAAAGCCTTAATGAAATGAAGGTGCGTCTACTTTTTGACATAAACAGATATATTAATTGATATTAAGCAAAGATCTTGGGTACAATAAAAACTTCTTAGAAGGGCTTATTTTGATGGAATACGCCGGTCATTCGAAGAATCCATTCGCACGAATTGTTTCATGCATGTTAACCAAGGACTTTGTTCAGATTCGTCGCAACAACTTTCGAGAATTATCTTTGATTGAATCATAGACACTTCTATAATAATAATAATAATAGTAATAATAAAAAAATGTATATAACGCCCTTAGAAAATTAAACTCCGTCATGGCACTTTACATATGCTGTATAGGAAGCATTACTGTACGGCTAATGGTAAAATGTACAGTATCACCATGCAACATTACAAAGTAGCAGGATGATTTAAACCAGACCTCCGAACCTCAGTTTTTTAGGGGAATAGCCTTTATTTGTCGATTCAGAAAGCAAATTCAGTCAAAAGATTTAATGCTGCTTTAGACCAGTGGCAGATAATAATACATTTGCACAGTACTATCGGAGGACTTAATCTCTTTATAGACATTTTACATACGCTGTAAAGAAAACATGATCAAATGGTTATCGGATGAAGAATCGGCAGATGAAGACTGGTCAATTAAAAACTGGTAATCAATAGTGTTAAATGTAGACATTGACAAGGTTCGAGCGTGCAGCTCGACTTACCTCCGTATTGAGCCGCATAGTGAAGAGGCATCTTGCCGGCATGACACTGTGTTTCCAGATTAACCGATCTCTCAAAAAGAAATATCAGAATATGCTGATGGTTTCGCATGGCTGCCAAGTGACTAGGTTCTTGACCTTTCAAGTTCTTTAGAACGAGGTTGGCTCCTGCAATGAGCAGCGATACAATTGCACATAGTGCCTGCGAAATGTAACAATACACTAGGGTTTCATGTCGGAACATCTGCACCAGTTTTATCCATTCCCCCGCTCGTCCTCAGCTTCTCCCTGCATGACAAGTTTGCTGTCCCTAACTTATACTTTGACCGTTATTAACAGAAAAGTCTGCTCCACTAGTCTTACACTCCATAAGTAACTTCAAGCCATTTCGTTCAACGATTACAGCTTTGCTAAACTGCTACTCCTATGGCCCCTAATTTGGCTTTCTTTCCTGACACAGCTATACTTCTCGCATTATCTTTGTTGTGTGAGATGCACACACACACACACACACACACACACACACACACACACACACACACACACACACACACACACACACACACACACACACACACACACACACACACACACACACACACACACACACACACACACACACACACACACACACACACATATATATATATATATATATATATCCTAACCGTGTTATTCATGTTGTTTATCAAGCACAATACCACTCACCATTCGATCGTATTTCCGTCGCAGCAAATGTAAAGCGCCTAGAAAGAGATTGAGTTCTCTGAGGGAGCTTGATGAAGTGTTTTACTATTTTTCTGTATATGCGTCACTATATCTTGATATTTACCTCCACGACGCCCCACAACTTAAGTGGGAGTGTCGCGCTTACGAGTTATCCACGAGGCACTGGAAGCCAAAGTGGATTTCTGTGCACGTGAGGTAGCCAAGAGACTCAATTTCAGGCAACAAAAAGAAAAGAAGAAGCAATAGCTGAGTCAGGAGGTCGAGAGGTCAAGACAGTGACCTAACCGTGGCGTGGAACTAACAGCATCAGACGGCGAGAAAGATGTGCCACAGTGGCAGCAGGAGAAAAGATGTTGCAAAAGAATCGTGAAAGTGAGTTCCACTGTTTAGGACTGGCAGAGCAAAGTCTTCTGTCAAAAGTAATGTTAAGTCTCTGTTGATCAACCGGGAACAATCACAGGTCCTCCAGCAAATGAAACATATGGCTGAATTTCTTGGACTTCTTATCCGAGCTTGCAGCAGAAATATTCATCGCCAGCCGCAGAAACTTAGCGGCATTTTTGGTAGCCCAGCGAAAACTGAATTGTACAGTATAGCCTAGATAGAACAAGGGAGCTAGTAAGATCTTTAGCTAGCAGCCGTGGTAGACAGACTCCAATCTTGAACAAAGATCGAAAATGATAACTGTAGAAGAATAGGTGAAACCTGAATCAAACTTCTGGCATTCTGAATCGCTCTCGGCTGGCAGTCGACAAAGCGTTTTTTTTTAAGTTATAAATGACGATACTCTAAAACTGTACATGCATGGTACGGTCAGCTTGCATAGCATAAGCAATCGTTTAAGGGGTTATACAGCGGGCGTTCACTGATTCGAAAACCCAGAAACACGTAGTAAGGAACAGCACAGAATATTTCACGTTCCAAGCCCCTATCGCGGATGATAAACGTTACGTATCTGGTAGATCGCGGTCTTCCTGCGGCCAGACATGTAAGCATTGTCGGTAAGGTACCCGCTTGCTTAACATAAGTAAAAGAAAATCGATGACAACCGTGTATTGTCTAATAAAGAGGTTTTGATGAAAATCGGTTATTAAAGACTAGAGACTTGTGAACCTGAATGTCGTCACTATAATTATGGTATAGGGAACAGAGGAGTCCGCGGCTAGCCAAAGGGCGAATTCCATGTGAGAGAGAGGGGGGCTGGTTGAGACGACGAATCCCTAATAATTTGCTAGAGCGACAGAAACAGTATCTAAGATAAGGCAGGCGAGTGGACCGCAGGCCTCCTCCCGAAGGTGGACATAGTCAGACCAATAGCCGGAGAGCGATTAGTAATAAGCCAGGAGGAATACCTGTTTGTACGAGTCTGCGAGGTAGCAGGCGGGGAATTTTCCGCCCGGAGTCAAATTGAGAACATCTGGCTCGGAGCTCCCACCGAGCCTTGGCGTAAGATGAAAAGAATGGTGGTGGGTGCATGAAGGACTGAGGTGACGTAATATTACAAATGGTATCGGAGAGTGGTTTACTCGTGCGGAAAAGAGTACCAGACCTTCTATGGCCAAGATGGAACGCCGATACTACGGTACGGTATGAAATGTTCAACAGTGAAAACACTTGATGCATTTGCTTCCGACTCTAGAGAAGACTGAAGCAAGGATAAAGATTTCGATGCCGTCAAAGCATGTTGTGCCATATATATTTCATAGAGAGAGAGAGAGAGAGAGAGAGAGAGAGAGAGAGAGAGAGAGAGAGAGAGAGAGAGAGAGAGAGAGTTTGTGTGTATCGACAAGTAGATCTGTGATTGCGTCTAAGACGCTACTAAGTGGTCTGCCGAATAAAGGGTGGCCAACAGGCCCCTTGTTGGAGGCCGCGTGAGAAAGCGATATTGGCAAGACGCGAACGCTCGGGCGTGGCTGAGCAAAGCGTAGAAGTGCGATGGCTGGGAGTCTAAGCAACCACCCGCCGTCACAATTTTATTGCCTTTTACAAATATGCAAGGAAACTAGCAGTCTTCTGATGTAAGTCTTTTTAAACTTGCGTTGATAACCGATACCAGACACTACGACTATTTGAAAGGGGTTTCTTGTTTTCAGTGGGCATATCTTTTTTCAAACCCTCTTCAAAGTGAGGCTGAGTAAGAAAGAAGCAGCAGCAGCCTAGCTGCACGGCACTATAGCAGACAAGAAACGTAGATAACTCTCGAAGAAGGGCAATCGACTGCTGGACATTGCTCACGACTGGAGCAAGAGCTGCGAGAAACCGAAAGAGCTGAAACACCTGGTTCAGCGGCCACTTTCGAAGCAGGTGGGGAGATGGGGGGGGGGAAGGTTTCGATTCTCCTAAAAAATCGAGTAAACTATTTCCGAGCGGCGCTTTGCGCGCACCTGCGACCTGCGACTTCGCGGCTCCTATTCAGAGGAGCTCGGCGCGGCGTACCGACGGGGGCCGCTTAATTAACTGTGGTTTTATTAGTACATACTATATACTATATATATATATATATATATATATATATATTGTATGTATATATAATATTTTATTTTTATTACAATATAGTTATTAAGTTAGCCCGCTCACCTCTGAGGCTCAGCTCCCGCAAGCAATCCAGCTCTCCGTGAAACGCAGCCATGTGCGCCGGAGTCATGCCGTCTTTATCGCGAGCGTTCACGTCGGCGCCGAAATCGACGAGCAAGGAGCAGCACCGCAGGTGACCGCCTGCGCTGGCGTCGTGCAGCGGAGTCCTGCCCGTCGAGCTAGCGACGCTCGACGGGGCGCCGGCCTGAAGAGAGCGTCGCGCGCGCGCGCGCCGAGTTTAGAGGACTGCCTGCGCAGGGCCGAGTCGAGCTCGCGAAAACGAGTGGTCCATCGAATGGCGCGCGCGCGAGCGCGCGCGTTCGCGCAGCCTACGCCGAGCAGCTCCGCGGCGACGTCTCTCTGGCCGTAACCGCAGGCTACGTGGAGGGGACTTCGATTCTCGCCGCCATCCATGCTCGCCGCGCCGCCGCGAGGCGGAGCCGTCGCGAGGAGGCCGAGCGCTTCTCGCGCGGCCCCGACGTCGGCTCTCCTAGCGGCCGATACGGGCGTTCCTAAACGGGACATGGTAGAACGGGCGCGATTGGCTCGCGCAAAAGAAGCGAATACGCGCGTTCGCTCGCGCGCCACTCTCGCGGCCGATGCTGTTGATGCACGTTGAGGCTGGGGTTTTGTAACTTGTCGAGGAAAGAACGCACGCAACTCGCATTATAGCCCCGCCAGAGAACTTGGACCGTGTTCGCGCGCTTTGCGTGTGCCGCACGGCTCGGGCGTTGTTGTTCGTTATTCGTTCGCCTTGGTGGTCGTTAAAGGCGAGCACCTTACCCGCGGATCACCAAACCGGGGCCGCATCGCCGAGAGCATCATGGCTCAAATGCGCGCATGCCGGCGCGCATCCGAGTAACAAGGAACGAAAGCGAGTAGGAATAGAAACAAATTAATTCCTTTAAGTATTCGTAAAATTTGCGAGTGATTGCGAGACGTCAGCGGGCTGACAATATCTGAATGACTGATAGTAGCTTTTTGTCGTATACGCTTAGCCAACGCCAGTGCCGGCCGTTAGCAGGCGAGAACGACGCACTTTGGGATCAAATTTAAGAAATAATGGTCCAAAATCATTACTCTTCAATGCAACCTCAGACCACTAAGCCAGAAGTATGCTGCTGAAAACCTTACGTTCCGGTTGATATTCGGTCGCGAACCGCGAATCCATGTTGTTGACGGAAGCGGTTGCGGAACTGGCGTAGTACCTTAGTTACCGAGTCTTAGGATTTCCTAGGAACGAGTACAGCTGCAGTACTGCAGTACTCCAAGGCTCTACTAAATATTAACAAAGAAAAGATGAATTACATAATGCATTCATTTCACAGAAGGTCAGCCTTATTTAGAGCGCTAGCAGCATCAAGATTTACTCTGTCAGCGATCCCATTAATTTTCGCAGTTTATTCAGGCTTACACGTGCCGCATTGACGGTCGGACTGAGTACCGTTTGTAAGTGCCATGGCTGTGGTTAGAAGCAAAGGTGCGTGGAAGAAGGTCGAGGTTGAAGAAAGTGTACTCAATCAAAGTGATTTCCAATGTTTCGGTGGGCTTGAAGTACTCGAAAACTACGAAATACTTGAGGACTTCAAGGTCAGTGCTGCAGACTCCCGTCATGATAGCAGGGTATGCGTCCCAGGATAATATCGCGGCCTTTCCTTCGACCAGTTTTGTGATGCATTATTTAATCTCTCAATTTAGCGTGAGATTTACGAACGAATAACATCTCGTAAGCATTCCTTTAGTTCAGGCGGTTTCGTTTTCCTCCGTTATGTGGAGCCATTTTCAGACATTTGGTTCATGTGAAGCGATGGTCACACTTACCATTGGCCAAGCTTAAATATGTAATGCCTTGCTCAATTATTTAGCATATTTGCAGCATAAGTACTATTAACTCTGCCATCGCTAAAGCCTGCTGTGTGCTGACTACTGCCAATCTTCTGTAACGCTGTGTTTACAATCGGGCTCGATCTCGGTGTTTCTCGGAAGCACCTAAATCGTGGTAGCTGACCGTTCAAATCCTCTGCTGTCACCTGGAACTTTTAATTTACATGCAAACAGTAGTGCATGGCATCGGCAGGTTAGGCTGCTATAGCCAAATGATAACGAGAGTCATGTAGTAGCCCTGCTACTAGATCCTCATTTCTATACCGCTATGAACCCCCGAAATGAGACGAGATTCAGTAAAAATAATGTCGGAGGCCGTTGGCTGAGGTATCACTGGCTATGTAATGAAATGGAAGCGAGGCTGGCCATCGTCTGGACGAGAGGAGATTGTGTTACTCGAACCTCATGCACAAAGAGTAATGCAGGCCTATTGCACTGCGAGGAAGTCTTCACAGGAGCTTCTCGGTTTGACGATCCAGGACGCATTCTAAAGTCTGAATGCTACTATGCACTTATGTGATAAGGGTGTATCGGTTTAAAGATGATGACAGGGTTTCAGCTGCCGAATTTTTCTAGAAAAACTTGGTTAGACCGGAGTCTGCATGCACGGTAAAGAATTTCACATTTTGTGTGCATTAAATCAGGGCCAATGCAGTTGTTCAATCAGCGACGAAGCACTGTTCGATTTGGCGCTAGTGTGTACTAGCTGAGAACACCCGACAAGCTGAATATTACAGTCAAGAATTGTTCCTTGGGTGTCTAGCAATTTGTGGTTGTCAAATCTAGGTAGACCGAGTGAGCAGCCAGATTTAGCCATTAAGGGGTGCAGTCAGCACTTCTAATTTTTTTGGTGTAGCTGATGCTTAGCTCAGTGGGACATGGAACAATGTTTGAGTAAAAGTGGACGATGCTCATCTGGCTGATGCCTCTTTACTGTTTCGAGCAACCTAATATATCTTTGGCCAAGAAGATACTCAAATCGCTTGGTATTCATTATTTCTAGAGAACTGAATGTACTGAGTCGTACCCTCTTGACAGACTTTTGGATATGCTGCATGATTTCATCCTTATTGTACCGTAGCTTATCCTCCCAACGGCTTGATGGCACTTGATTGTTTAGCAACGTAAGTTTCACTCCTCAGTTGATGTCAGATGTTCCTATAATAATAATAATAATAATAGTAATAATGCACTTGATAAAGCGCCCTCAGAGAACTCAATCTCTCTAGGCGCTTTACATTTGCTACAAAAGGAATCCTCGGAGTGATAGGCCAAAACAAAACTAGAAAGCAGAAGAAACCTTTGCAGGCTTTTAATTTGGGATTTTACTTATATTTTAACTTAGGGATATTGTATTGTTACTGCGGTTGCTGTGAGGATGCAATAATAGTTATCATTATTATAAATCTCTGTAGTGCCCTAAGAGAACTAAATCTCTTTCTTGGTACTTTACATAGCTGGAAAAGAATGCATAGCAATCAAGACAGATATTCATACTAATGCTTTGGTTTTGCAGTGACTTTGAAATTTGTCGATTTTTCTCCGACTTCATTTAGTTTTCCGTGTATTAACCAGTTGGGATGTTTGGCTTTCAAGAACGTTTTGCATGACTGAACATCAGGAGTATTAATCATGAATATTAGCAAGTACAATGCCAGATGTAGCTGGACTAATGCTTAAACCATTGAGGTTTCTGAGGCTGTTCTTCCTCCTGCTCTTAGTTCGGGATTTTAAAGTGATTGCTGTCATTAATGTGGCCACTGAGATGGCCCAGCCGGATCACCAATTGCATGAGTGTGCAGATAAGTAAGCGTGTGTTAGGTGAATGAACATGAGTGAATGTTTGTGCAAGCAGTCAGTGGGTGATAAAACATCCGCGGCCGACCAGATGTCAAAGCGAATTTAAATATACAGGACCGAGGGCTGGGTTGGGCTAAAAGCTGCACAACATTCACCCCAGCACAACGTATAGCCTGGCGTTTCATGTCGACTCATTTTTCACGATTTAATCATGCACTATAGAACCGTCTTATAGCTCTAGAAAATCTCCATGCAGTTTTCATGCTTTAATGTTGGTATCGAAACTGCTGTGGGGGCATGCGCCTGCGGTCGGTCGCTGCACTGCTTTCCTGTTTTACATGAAGGGTGACATAGAAGCATCAAGGCCAAGTCATCTTGCCTAGTTTCTGTATGCATTTTGATATCACAGTATATCAGCTGAGCATTTTCTTCTGACACCCGAGAAAGCTATCGCGGCTAGGCTACACTTTCACCTGCTGTAGTACACGAACATTCGTCCGTCACTGGTTTACCTTTTTTTTGCTTGACTACTCCTTGGGTATTCGATCTTGAGGTAATTAGACATCTGAGAAAATTGCTCGAGCAAGGTTACATTTCTTTCACCCACTGTGGTGCACGAACATCCATTATGCTTGTTGACATGTGGATGTCACCACCGGGCATTCATCATGCCTCCTTTACGGCAAATGGTAAGTGCCTATAAAGAGATTAAGTTCTCCGAGGGCACTATGCAAATATATTATTAGTAGTATTATTATCAGCCATCGGTTTGCCTTTTTCCTTGTCTACTCTATGGTTTTTTATCTTGAGATAATCGAGTTTAAGGGAAACCTGTTTAATCGTGTGCTGGGAGAGAGACAGAGAGAGACAGAGTTAAAGAGACAGACCACCAGATCGACAGACAGGATTCAAATCAGGATTCAGACAGAGACAGCATGACCGAATGAGGGCCTCCTGTCCACCTGGCTCTTTCTGTACAAATAAGGCTAGGCATAATAATAATAAGAATGCACTTGATAAAGCACCCTCGGAGAACTCAAATCTCTTTCTAGGCGCTTTACATTTGCTGCAAACGGAAACGTGATTGAATGGTACGTAATATCATGCTTGATAAACAACACGAATAACATGGTTAGGGGTGACATGCACAGGGTCAGCATGCAAATGCAAATGGGTGACTGGGCGTGACTGCGCTTGCTTGCTGTGTGGCATCATTTCTGCATACCTATCAATGTTGCACTTGCGGCTGTTGTGGTCTACTCGTGCAGCCTTACATTCACAGATTTCATCTGGGGGCAAGAAAGCAAAGAGTGGCTTGAAGAGAAAGAGCCCACGGTCTGATGAGACTGATGTTCAAGAGGACAAAGACAATCAGCCGATCAACGAGGCCAAGAAGGCTAAGCGCAAGAAAAAAAGCAAGAAACGCATGCAGCTGTCATCCGAAGGAGCCGCTGACGATGCAGACACATGCAACACAAGTTCAGAGCCACACGATCTTAATTGTGCCGACGAAAAAAATAATTCGTCACTGCTAGAAGGTGAGATATCTGTCAATATATACGTGTCTGAAAAAACCTGTTCCAAGCTCGGCTCGTGCATGCTTGTAAATGCCGAATCCGAATAGTAGCACCTGTCTTCCAGTCTTGGCTGTATCTGCCACGATTTGCATGTAAACAAGTGCTGCCTGCCAAGTGGCATAAGCTCCGTACCTGTTTCGGTCTCTGTGGCTCTCGTGACTTTTCGATAGTGGTCTTTTGTAGTACAGGTACGTGTAATTGAAAGTGGAGGAACATGTCCAACGAGCGATAAGCTAAATTGGCAGAGCACTCACCTAGCCCGAGGTCATGAAAAGCAACCGCCTCACCGAGTGGGCCATCGCGGCTCACTGGCTCATCGTTGCCTGCACCATTGCTATTCCAGTCCTTTCGACTTTATGCTCCAATGCTGTTCACGAGCACGCAAACCCAAGTGCAAAAGCAATGCAGTAGCATGCAAGCAAGCATTTGCTATGATTCAGCCTTTGCTTGGCAGAAACTGGCTTTCCCCCTGTCTCTTGGACGAGCCTGCAGGCCTGCTGTGTGTTAGTCGCGTGGCGATCGCCAACGACTGTATTTTCTTTTGTATCGCAGCAATGGTTGCTTGGAAGGACTTATTCGTTCCATTACCTGTGTTGAGAGCACTTCGTGACATGAAGTTCTATGAGCCAACACTTATCCAGTCGCTTGTTCTACCATCTGCCATCAGAGATAGGATGGACATCCTAGGTGCTGCAGAGACGGTATGTTTACTTCGGGCACTGTTGTTGTTGTACAGGTTGATGAGGCAAGTAGAACTGTCTCGTACTTCGTGATTGGCTGTTGCTGTGTTACGCAGCAGCGCTTGGGGGGTGGGGCAGTTGGCCGTGGCATTGGCGCTTCTTGGACCTTTCCTTGCTTGCACCCTTGCTCCTGTGCTTCCGGGCTGTATTACCTGGCAATTCATTCAAACATGCTGGGTTTATTTAACGTAGGGAAAACATGGTAACGTTTTTCTGAGATACCTAATGCGATGTCTCCGGTGATTTATGCCTGATTTATTTCGAAGTCAGTGAGGTGCTGCTTGCCTAGTAACTGTGTGCCGTGCAATCTGGATCTGGTTAAACCTGCTGCGATTCTTAATTTAGCCCAGGGTACATCGCACAATCTTTTATTCCACCGTGCGTACTCGCTTGCAAGCTAGTGCATGTAAGTAAGTGGGTATCTGTTCGATTAGTATTGCTTCGTGCCAGTCCCCCATGGTACTTACCGATGCGTCAAACTATAGTTTTTAGCCATGCGATTGAGCCACACACTGAACTGAGTGTGTACATTGGCTCAGGGGTTGAGGTGCTCGCCAGTCACCACCGAGGTCGTGGGTGGGCTCGAGCCCTGTGGCATAGGTGAAGTGCCTGGATGGAGATTCAGTGCTGTTAGGGCGCTATACTAATGAATTATATTTTTTAAATAATCTAGTTTGCTTTTACTTCACATGCAGGTATAATATATAATCAATATAATATATAACCATAACCTATAATACATAACCTACAGTACACGTCTGAGCAGCTCGTGCAGCTCTAGTGTATCGACTTTAAGGCTTTGTCACTCACTTTTGAGGTCCGTTCATTCTCTTGCTCCGACCTACCTATCCGAACTACTTCCCAATCAGGTGAGCATCGTACCGCCTGCTCTTCTGACTCAAGTTGTTTAGTTGTGCCTTTAATTAAGCAACCTCAAATCCTTCGGAGACCCTGCCTTTAGTTTTTACGCTCCTTAAGCCTGGTGCTTACTCCGTACTGACGTCTCGAAATCCCCTGACTTGACAATATTTAAAAAGAAGCTGAAGATGCATCTGTTTCTCACAGCATTTGCTGGGTCCGAATGAATTTTCCTTTGTGTGCTAATTCGTGCTGACACTATGCATGTTATCACTAACCAATTGAGGTGCTTCCTTTGTAGTATCTGCAAAGTGCCTAGAAGGAGATTTAGTTTCCTTAGGGTGCTATTCAAATGTCTTATTTATATTGTTATGAATTGTGTGCCTTGGAGCTTGGCCATTGAGAGAGGTGCTTGCATTTCACTACTCGCGGGTTCGTAAACTCCAGCAGGCAATCCTTTGTCCGCTGGAAGCAGGGCGATAGCCACTCGGGCGCTTTTCTGCTTGTCGTATGACATCAGCTGCTGGATCAGCTGACCTTTACTTGTTTTTATTACTTTTTACGTGTATGTAAATCAGCTATTGAATCAGCTGAACTTGACTTATTTTTTAGATTGTGATATGATATCCATTATAAGTAGCTGGCAGTGGCTCGCAGGAGGAGGGAGGGGGACTAGTCGAAGTATCTCGAAATAGCTTAGCATCTTGGCTAGCAGCTGACTTGACTTGATTTTGAAAGGTTGACGGTAAAAGATAAACGTTTTTAATTTATCCGCGTGTGAACTAAGATTCCTCACCTGCCTAAATGTAGTACATATCAAGTCATCTTGTGACTCAACTGCACTCATAAACACTACACTCAATATGCACTCATAAAGAAGCTAAAAATCCAACCTTTCCTTGAAGCTCTTGCTCCATCCGTGTTAATTATCCTGCTTGTGTGCTAATACTAACTGAAATGATGCATGTTATAATTAGCCAACTGTCACGTTCTTTCACAGCATCGTGAAGTTTGTAGAAAGGAATTTAATTCTGTTAGGGTGCCATATAAATGTTTTATTGTAATTATTATTTTAAGTGAGCAGTCTGTGGGGGGTGGCCCACAGCCAATGTTATAGTTTCAGCTTTAACACCCAATTGCACAATGTATCACATGCATGTGCATTCAGTCAGTGCACTGGTATTTGGTTCCAGCGCATGAATGGACACTTGATGCCAAGCCTTTGAGCTTTGTTGTGAGCGCTGTAAAGACGGACGGTGATCTCGATAGCTCAATCCATTAGAGCATTAGACAGATAACCCACTGGTAGCAGGATCGGTCCCCATTAAAAGGCAAAATCGGCTCCCAGTCCTTTGCCCTGCAGACGGCCTTTTTTAGTTCTCTATTTTGAAATTGAAAAAATGTACTGCTCAGGTATGAGCATACTGTGTATTTTTTCGCTACACTCAATACTGTAACCGAGAAGTACAAATGGTTGTAATTACCTTATTACTTGTCTGGAATTTACTAAATATGAATTATTGCAATTGTATTAGGATCCTTTTACTTGATAACGTTTTTAATAATGCTTCTTTTCGTATGTTAAGTAATTTTTAGTGATGCTGTGTATGTAAAAGCTGTAGAAGGAAATTTAGTTATCTTAGAGTGGTATGCAAATGTTTTATTATTATTACTAGTTTGATTCTGGTATTGATCACCACTATTTATCAGTAAGCTTTCAAGTATTGTTGTCTTTGCTGTGCGATCCACAAAGTGTTGCATGCATTGAGCGATCTTATGTTATGTTGCCCTGCTTCACGCCTTTTGAACCTGATCGTTGGAGCGACTAGTGTATCATGAGCCACCACTGACTTTTGACCTAGCTTTGAAGCTTTCATGTTTGCCAAGCATAAGCTCCCTATTTGTTTATTTTTTAAATTTTGTGCGTGCACAGTTGGTGTGATGATAATGTCTTGAATTGGAATGAGTACATTGATTTAATCATTTGCGATATTTAATATCATGTGGCCTGTAGGGAAGTGGAAAAACCCTAGCTTTTGGGATACCACTTCTGCACAGTATATTAAGGATGCAAGGATCTGACCGTGACAGACAGAACTCGGTCAGCAACATTTCCGACGAGAACTGTGTAAGTGTTGAGGCTAGTGAAGCTTCACTAGAGGATGACACACCATCGGCCGACCGAAGTAATGTCGATGACTCTAACAAAGATTCGGTTCCAAATGAAGCAGATGGCGATCAAGATCTGGAAAACCCGCCTGAGGTATTGGAACAGATCTATACAAGCTTTTTTGATCTACATTCGCTTTATCTTATTGTTGCAACTTGTTGGTGTACTTTTGTGTGCTTGAAGTCGAGTGTTGGACTTGAAAAGTTTGCCGTGGCAACTGCTTTAGTTGCATAGCTTGTTCAGCTGTTTGGTGGTGTGTAGACTGTAGCACAAGTGGCCATTTTTTTTAGGAAGGCCATCTGTACTTTTGAACAAGTGCATACCTGTGTTATAGACAGCCAAGTTACACGTTAGTGCCTAGAACTTAAAGTGTAAAAGTCGAACGATTTTTTGAATTTATGGGTTAGCAGATGCACTTGGCTTCACATACCTGTAGCCCAAAGTACTAATCGCATATTTTCTATGCTGTTGAGATGTTTTATGACTGCTGAAGCTCACGTAGTTGTTTGGTGTCCTCGATTAGGTAAGTAAGCTAGTGTAGTACAAATATGAAAGGCTGCCATCTACCTCGTATGCTGATCTGTGCATGGCAACCTCGAACCTGCCGGTTTTTGTAACAATTTCGACTACCTTACGAGAGTCACTTGCACATCAATCGTGATAGATCTTGGGTGTGAAAATAAGTGACAGTAACTGTAGCTCTTCTTGCAATGCGATTGAGTAGTATTCAGACTAGTTAAACAATAGATTTTCAGGGTTTGTAATTATTTGCTGGTGTGTAGCATTCTGCCGTTGATATTGTAGTTTTGGCTGCGGGTCTTCGATATCTCCAATATACTTTTATGCAGGGTATGCTATCAATGTGTGTTTCATACTGTGCATAGGTAGTATTAAAGACGAGAGACAATGCTGTGCTTGCTTCGTATCCTACTTTTTACCGACCGTAGCTTGTTCGAAGAGTTGGTTGACAGCGATTCGTGTATTGGGTTGAACAGCTGACATCGAAGGCGTGAGCTAAGGCCAGGCACATGTGCTCCAGCTGCAGTGTGTCAGCTCCGTGAGCCGGCTCTGGCTTCATTCATTCTAGTGGAAGCCTGTGAAATGTGCATCGTGCTAGTCGTATGACTGTTGCTCGATGCAGCAGCAGTGACGTTGGGAATGCGGGTTTGCTCTCAGCAGCCGTGTGCCATCTGAGACGTGCTAAACCTACTCCTGCATGATAGGATACTCCAGCGGTTACAACTCACGGCAGTGGCTTGTACGCATTAGTGCTGACGCCTACCCGAGAGCTTGCCGTTCAAGTCCGTGACCATATTAACAACATTGCCAAGTACACCGACATCAAGGTAACCGTCCTGTTTTGGCTGTATTCGGTCTGTGATAATTTGACTTTTGGTTGTTTGAGATGTCTTGTTTTTTTATAGTCACTCTTTAATGCCTTGATTGTTAATCATCTATCCTATGTATGTAGATACGTATAAAACTCTATCTGGAATGCCAAAAGCCATGCAGACAAAAAAATGGTATTATTGTGCACTCAAAGCCCAAATGGCTTTCTGCTGCTCATTCAGACTTCATCTCACGAAACAAAGAGAGGCTGAGAATCGATAGCTGATAAGGAGAGAAGTGGAGGAAGTAAGTAGCATGGACGTAGCAGCTAAGGACGGCTGGAAAGGATGTGCCAGGGTGCAGAAGAAAAGACGTCGTTGCATAAGAATTGTGCAATTGAGTCTGACAATATAGACCCCACTGAGCAGAAGCTTCTCACAAAAGATCTTTAGAAGACTCGAGAGCCAAGGAGTGTGAAGCTGTTGCAGCAACATTTTCAATAAGGTATGAAGTACCCAATCCTTGACAGGGCTAGTGGGTATAGTTTTGCTATGTATCCATTGGTCATCCTGGAGATATGTATCCATATGTATTTATATTTATTTAGTAATTAGTTATATGTATTTAATATTTATGTATCCATAGCTCATTTATTAAAGCAGACACGAGACTGAATTTCTTATAGATTTATTAATCACCGTTTCAGCCAGATTCACGACCAACTGTGTAGCTTTTTTCGATAGCCCTGGTAGTAGTGATTTTCAGCCCTGACTAGACATAACCAGACGGCTATTGTGATATTTTTTAGCCAGCCACCACGGTAGAGCCACTGGGTCTTAGCCCAGGATGTAAGGTGCTCGCTATTCATGGTCTTGGGTTCCAGTCCAGTAGTGGGCGATCCTTCATTGCCCGCTTCAAGTGGTGTTGATAGCATCGTTCTAGCTCTTCTGCCACTATATATAAATGAGGCTGTTAAGTCTGCTAACCTTTTTTTAAGTAGCCTATTACCCGGAGCAGTGATCTAACGTGATGACCAGCTGAGGAGGCAGTCTGCTGAAACCTTTAAATGTCAAGCAGATGTCAAAGAGAACCCGTAGATGCCGGGCACTCGATGGTGGTCATGCTGCAGCACCACTAATGAGGCAATCAAATTCACTTATTCTTGCAGTACATCTAAGGTTTCCAATGAAGAGGAGTTTGGTTTTATCATGGTTTACCATAAGTGATTGTCCGACACTTACCAACGAATGTTTGTTGTGTGTGCGTACTCAGTTAATCAGTCGCCACAGCAGATTTTGATGGTTTGCATGATAGCACAGCTGTGTGTCGTGGGCATAAAAGTGATAAAAACCCATGCCATGGGACCGAATTGCTTTCCCGAGAGACCATTCATTAATGGAGAGCAACAAAGAGGTAAGAATAGACCCTGGTGGAAGTCCACCGGTGACTGGTCTGCTAGGGGAGAGTTCACTGCCACGGGACTTAGACACGATGGGACAAGTGCATTCCAAATCACGCCAGTGTCTCCGAGCCAGACCCCTTGTTGCTCTCAATCGTTGAAGTAGAATGTTTGATCGATAAGTTTGAATGTTGCCGATAGATCAAGCCAGACCAAGGCAGTGGCAATGCCATATTTGTTGCTACCTGAGTGTCATTGTTGACTCGGATGACGAAAAGTTTTGGTGGACTGGTGTCGCTTGAACACCGAGCGAAAATCTCCCAATTCTGTATGTACTCCAAGCTGTCTAAACTGCCTATGATTAAGCCACGGATACAGAATGAAGAGTGGCTAGTAGGTGATGAGTGGCTTCTTCTTCAGAATCTAATCCTGGCTTTTTACATGTCAAACTATGGCTGACTTAAATGGCTTTGGTCTCTAGTGAGGAGCTCGAACTAGATGCATTACATGGCCATGCTTGACTTTGAGACATTGCTCTTTTCCAGCAATAATTTAGCATCATGGGATTATTTTCGTGACCCACCATTGATGGACATTGGATTTGTCGGAGGGGGAGAGGGGAGCTTAGACAAGCTCAAATTTATTGCTAAGAGAGGCATCCTTAGCTTTGAAACTATTCGAAGAGTCTCTTTAAGCTCTTGCACGGCTGCCTTTCACTTCTCATTTTTGCTTTTTGAGTGTGAACATCTCTTTTGTCAGTGTAACTTGCCGTGGTAGCAGCTATATTATAGTCGCAGCCTTATAAAGATGACAGTTGTGTCTAATGCATTTGAATACTGTATATGCCTGTCACCATGTGTTTGTTCGTTGTGCTGTGCATTTGCTGTTCTTGTTGCACTTGTTTAAAACTGCTCGCTTGAAGCAAGGTCTTAAGGCAGTGTTCGTTACGTGCACAATTGCATTTGTGCGTGTCCTGCAGGCCATAGCCATCTTCGGAGGCATGTCTTCGCAGAAGCAGGAGCGCTTGCTGCGTAGACGACCCGAAATCGTGGTCGGTACTCCTGGACGCCTGTGGGAGCTTTATGAGCAGGTGGGCAGCAGGCTGCTAGCGTTGGCTGCCTTGCTCGTCCGGCCTCTTACCAATACCGCCACCATGATTGTTGTCTAATTAGTGTTTCACGCACTTTTAGAATAATCCACACATGCTGACCATAACCCATTTGCCCCTGGTCGTTGTCGATGAAGCTGACAGGATGGTCGAAAAAGGGCATTTCGAAGAGCTCACGAAAATATTCTCCGTGATTAATGGGTAAGCACCTGTAGCACGATTTTACTCGATTTATTGCCGATTTTATGCCCAACGCACGCACGATGTGTCCAGCTTTGGCTGTGCTCTTGGAATCGATTTGTCATGACTGGTCAGGTGCTCTAGCTTTTGATTGTCTCGTGCATTTGTAGCTACCAATTGTGTTGTGCTCATGTGTTACCACTGCCGATGTCTTTTAGCTGCACATACTTGTTAGACTTTTGTTGCAAATTTTCTAGGTTGTTTTGGAGATGATACTTGTACTTGTTTACTCTATATTTCAATAGTGGACCGGTGTTGCCGGTCTAAATTTTGCGCAACAAGGCAGTCCATGATGGACGACAGCCAAAGTCGCCCCAGCCGATGGGACCACCAGTCTGGCTAATGAATTTAAATTGTTGATCATCAGCCAGATCCGTTAAGGAATACAAAATGCCCCAAAGGCACATCTTAATGCAAGATAAAACGAAGAATCATAACTTTCATTAATAGGAACTGAACTCACGACCACAGAATCCCGGGTCAATTGTTTTACCAACTTACCCATTAGTAATTAGCAGTATCTTGGCAGGACAACATAACCAGCTATGCAAGGCAGCCAGTTATGTGCTGAACCGCACGCGGTAGCAATTGTAGTGCAGTGCCGTGATATCGATGAACAATCAATCGCTTTTGGGGTATAGAAGCATGTCTATGCCACGGTAGATTTTTTTGGCCCGCCTTTTTGCTTGCCTCATCGTTATAACCTCATGTATTCATTCTGCCTGGTCTTATGAACCTGGAGGCTAGCCGAAAAGTCCTACCTGGTTAATGGGACACTGTAGGACTACTAGCTGAAAGCTAGTGATCGTTCTTCGGAGACCTCTTGAGATTGGCATCTGGTCTCGGTGTTGCTCTTGAACGCTTGCTCGAGGTCGTCATATCATGCCGTCCTGTTTAGTTTTTCTGGATATCGAACTTTTCTATTCGGCGTATGAGATGTAGTTATTGATTTTTGGAAAGGCTGCTGTGTCTTGCTACTGTTCTGATGAACATGCATAGCCTAGGCATGTTTATGTTTTTACTTTCCTGCCTGCAGACAGAGCTCTTTTACTCGCGACAAAGCTTCGAAAGGCATCGAAAGCCTAGTCACTTTTTGAGGTGATACTATGCTGTCCCGATTTGGCCCAGGGTTAGGGTGCTCTCCTTTATGACCAAGGTCGTGGGCTCAAGCCCTTTGGCATATGTGCATGGATAGAGATTAAGTTCTCTTGGGGTGCTATTTAAATTAATTATGTTATTATATTAGTACCTTCACACAGCTGACAGTGACAGCTTTAGGAGGTTTTGGAGATCAGTTTAATTCCTCGCCTGATGTAAGTCAACTTGGAACCTCAGAACACTTTTTATGTTTTGCTTTTTCTTATTCAGTTGTCATTTAAGTTTAATCACTAAGTGTTTTCTGGTGATCTTCTATATTGGGGCAGTATTCAAACAGGGTGCATGAACATTTGTTTACCTTTAAAGCTGCATACCCTTTCTGAATTATTCTAGGCTCCACAGTACGTAGCTTGCTTGGCATTAGGCTACCATTCCTTTAACATTACTGTGAATAGCAGAAATCATAGCAGTGCACATTATTGATGGGAATTATAGGCTTGTTACATATCATTGCTAAAGTTCGGGCTCGTTTAGATAAGGATACCATGTCCAAGTTGCTTCATGCATTCGTGACATCCCGTCTCAACTTCTGCAACTCACTGCTTACTGGCCTACCGGCATGTGCGATCAGGCGATTGCAGCTGGTGCAAAACTCCGCAGCTAGGCTTGTCTGTCGTGAGCGTCGCAGTTGCCACATTACACCACTTCTCGCTGACCTGCACTGGCTACCAGTCAAACAACGGATTGACTTCAAGGTTTTGTCGCTCACTTTTAGGTCACTTCATTCTTTGGCTCCAGCCTATCTCTCCGATATACTCCCCCATCACGCCAAGCATCGTACCACCCACTTTTCGGAATCCAACAGTCTACAAATACCTCGTACAAACCTTAAATCCTTTGGAGACCGTGCATTTAGTTCGTATGCTCCCAAAGCCTGGAACTCATTCCTGACATGCGTCAGAACATCCCCTGACTTGACCACATTTAAAAAGAACTTGAAAGCACACCTATTTAGGACAGCATTTAGTGGGTCCCTGTGATTCGTGCTTCATGTGCTTATGCGTGCTGACACTGCATGCTGCCACTAACCACATTTGCATGCTGACCCTGTGCATGTCACCCCTAACCATGTTATTCATTTTGTTTGTTTATCAAGCATGGTATTACTCACCATTCAATTGCATTTACCTTTGCAGCAAATGTAAAGCGCCTAGAGAGAGATTGAGTTCTCTGAGGGCGCATTATCAAGTGCATTATTATTATTATTATTATTATTAATATTACGAGTGATTGGACTGTGTGAAAGACAGCATTTTGTGTAGTTTTCTGTTAGAATACGTAAGGCGAAAAGCTTGCCTCACGATGCCAATGTTTAACTGCAAACTGATCTTGTGCTTTACTTCATAGTGTTGCCTCCTTGTTTGCTAGTCGTGGTATTTTCTGTTAACTATGCCTACCGTGGTTAGCTAGCACGCTTACAGATGTGAGTAGTCCTAGCTGAGTAGTTTAGGTTGTTAAAGTTTATTGCCCCGCGTGACCAGGGCGTGTCATTTATATGAGCTACCGACGAATGTGCACATCACTGCTGGGGATAGCTGCTATGTCGCATCAGCTGATAAATTTAATTACTGCGAGGCAAACTTCTCCTTAGCTCGTGTAGCTGCTCTATAGTCTCAGCTGCACAAACCATTGCCGGATAGCCTGTACCAGTGTAGTGATCCCATTTACCATGTTATTGAACGCCCTGCCCGGGTTTTGCAAGCACTCTGGGCCTTAGAAGCACATCAGTAAGGTGCTTGCCGCACTTTACGACCTAGACTTTGGGTCGGAGTACTGCAGCAGGCAATGTCTGCGTCATTGCCAGCTGCCTACTGGGCAGCTGCTGCCACTGTTTACACGAGGCTGGTGAATCAGCCAATCAATCTTTACATTTTCCTTTCTGCCCTTTGTAGAAGCAGAGATGACCTATCGAGACAGACCCTGGTGTTCTCGGCAACGTTGACGTACGTGCACGAGCTTCCGAGTCGTCTTAAGACGAAGCGCAAGAAATTGAAGCTCGATCGTGAGCACAAGCTAGGTACTCGTGCTGTACCTTCTGATTGGCCGTGACGGCGATACTGGGTTGTCTCCTTTGGGAGAGCCATCCCATTTCTCGCCCTGGCTCGGTGGTGGTACTTGTGACGGTCGTAGCAGTCAGTGGTCCCGTCGCTTCTTGCTTATCTTGAGCATGTTTTGTTTGCAGCTGGCCTCATTGAAGCCCTCGGTATGCATGACAGGCCAAAGATTGTTGATGTCACTCGCCCATCCCAGACTGTGCAGACCTTGCTGGAAACGCGATCGCTGTGCAGGACGGAGGAAAAGGTGATGCTGCTCCCATTATGGCTGCCTGTAAATGTCACACTTCCGGGGGTTTTGGGTGAACCCCTTGACATAATGCACTGCACTGTTTAATTGCACTATAGCTTAAAAGGCAGACTGTCAAGCTTCGCCTGTGGCAAGGTGATTTATCTATTGTAATTAATGCATCTCCGTCTGTAAATCTGCACAGCCACAAAGACTAAGTGGGTGTTGCACAGGAGAGTTTTCTATAGTGCACTCAAAACCTTAGCGGCTTTCGGTGCAAGTACAGTAAGTGCCAACAGACTTCATCTCATGCAGCAAAACAGAAAGTGAGCAACGTAGCTAAGTCAGGAGGGCAGTCGATTAGCATGGAAGTAGCTAAGGACGGTTGGGGGAGGATGTGCCATAGTCGGTAGCAAGAGAATAGCTGTCGTTCCGTAAGAATTGTGGAAGTGAGTTCCTCAGTCTAGGACCTGCAGAGCAAAAGCTTCTGTCACCAACGGTCTTTAAGTGGAGGCATGGGATGTAATGGAAGAGCTAATTTATTGTCCATGGAGTACCTGAGGAGGGCACGAGGGGGATGAAACTGGTGCAGCAGTTCAGATACGCATGAAGGAGCCAAGCCGTGGTGGACCTTGTGAGTCAGCATAAGAAGTTTACTCGGTATCCGTTGATCACTCGGAAGCCATCGCAGCTTCTTCAGCAAAGGAGACATATGGTCAAACCTCCAGGATTTTTTAAATGGCCTTACAGCAGTATTCAACACCAGCTGTAGTGGCCTTTTAATAATTATAATAATAGGAAGAACGCACTGGATAAAGTGCCTTCAGAGAACTCAATCTCCTTCTAGGCGCTTTACATTTGCTGCAAAGGAAACACGATCGGATGGTTAGCAGTAGCATGCTCGATCAACCACAAGAATAACATGGTTAGGTGTGACATGCATTGGGTCAGCATGCAAGTGTAGTTATGGCAACATGCACAATGTCAGCACACATAAGCACATAAAGGACAAATCACAGGGACCCACTAAATGCTGTGATAAATAGGTGCATTTTTATTTTTTTTTATGTGGTCAAACCAGGGGATGTCGTAACAGAAGTCGAGAGTGAGTTCCAGGCTTTGGGAGCATACGAACTAAATGCACGGTCTCCAAAGGATTTGAGGTTTGTGCGAGGTATATGTAAGCAGTTAGATATCGAAAAGCTGGTGGCACGATGCTTAGCATGGTGGAGGAGTAGATCTGATAGGTAGGCTGGAGCCAAATAATGAAGGGACCTTAAAGTGAGTTTCAAAACCTTGAAGTCGATGCGTTGCTTGACTGGTAGCCAGTGGCCAGTTTACCTTTTGCAATGATGGTCGTAGTAATAATCAATGTCTATATATTGTTGCCTCGTGATATCAGTTCACACATCTGTAAAGATGCTTAATGTTGAAAGGATGTGAACCGTTGCCTGTGGCTAAGTGTATATACGTACAGCCAGTCTTGGGTTGGTACTAATAGCTAACACATAAGACATCTTTAGCTTCAACTCTTACATTGCCCCGGCTTGTGTGCCGGCGTGGAATTTTAATTTTTGGGTGTCGGTGTAAGCGTTTTTGGAAGGATCATCTTCTGTCGGGTCATGTCATTTGAGATCAGATACCTGTGCTATTATCTGTGCTATTGATAAAAGGACAGCTTTGTTAGACTAGTGATCATATTTGTCATTTAAAAAGGTAAAATTACATTCTATCCGATTCAATAGCCTCATTGATGTAGCAGTAGAAGAGCCTCAGTGGCTATCACCTGGTTTCTGCAGGCAATAAAGGATTGCTTGCTGCACGACTCGAAGTCATGGCCTAGGTCGTAAAGTATGAACACCTTACCCCTGGGCTAAGACCCTGAGATTTGTGTGCTCTGGTTTGCAGATTTGTGAATCTTTGCTGTGCTCAATGCACCTTATTTGTTTTAGGACGCATACTTGTACTACTTCCTGAAGCAGCATCCTGGTCACACCATAGTGTTTGCAAACAGCATAGACAGCATACGACGACTGGTGTCTGTCTTTACCTTACTTCAATGTACACCATTGCCACTTCACTCGGAGATGCATCAAAAGCAACGACTTAAGAACCTTGAACGCTTTTCTGCCAATGCTGGTGCGCTGTTGCTTGCCACAGATGTAGCTGCTCGTGGACTTGACATACCTAACATAGATCATGTGGTGCATTTCCAAGTTCCACGGACATGTGAGGTATGTACACTGCTATTTAATTGTGATCTATATTGCAAGCACATATTTAGTTCGGTTTTGCTCTTTGAACTCTGTCTTGATGTTTCCATCATTTGTGCTCTGTCATTGTCCAGGAGATTTACATACATCCAGATATCTAGCTTTATATGTCGTTGTTGGTAAAGGCGCGTGCGTCTGTGTGTTTTTGTGTGTTTAAGTGTGCTCGTGTGTGTGTGCACTTGTATGTGTGTGCGCGCACGTGTCTCGTTTATTGATGACCATATATGGATGTGCATGCTATAGTATGCTATAATAGTATGGCAGATCTATTGACCTTAAGTTGGGCCATGTTGGTAATATAATGTAATTGTTATGCATTACGATGCAACTCACAAGGACGAACTGCAAGTTCTTGCATGACTTTTCATGCAAGTGAGTCGCGCATGTCTGGTACGTTAGCATATCGGGTCATTTGCTGTTGGTACTGTCAGGACATCCGTCCAATCTTTCATTAGGGAGCCACACCCTATGTCGATTAACGTGTGCCAACACTGCCTTGTATTTCTCCTTGCTTATGAGCTTGCAGTAAGAATGATAATAAGTGTTTCTGCTTGGCCTTAGCCCAGCGTTAGGTGCTTGTGTTTCACTGCGTGAGTCCAGGTTCGAGTCCGGAAGCTGGCAATTCTCTTGAAAGCATCATCTCTTTGTGCTGCTATACAAATTAAGCTCTTGAATTAGCTTCTCTTTACTCATACTTGATGTCAGTTTGATTACTCATTTCATTTAGATGACACAGGCATCCGCTGAGCTACCTTCGCATCCTTTGTTTATATAGGTGCGTGCTCTTCTCATGCTGTAGAGCTACGTTCACCGCAGTGGGAGGACTGCTAGAGCATGTAAGGAGGGTCTCAGTCTTATGCTGATAGATGAGAATGCTGTGTCGTCATATCGAAAATTGGTAAAGTCTCTGAACAAAGGTAAGAAAGGAGTGTGGCAAAAGGCTAGGATTTAGACAACGTTTTCTGATTGTCCTTAGCTCCTGCATTTAGATGTTGTACCCAAAGTGCTGCTGTGTAGCCTAGTAAATGTTGTTCCATCCCGCATCTGAGTAATGCTAGCTTGTTCGTGAGCTTGTAATGCATTGTCACCCAACGTACTTCCGATGAGGACCGATCTTTAGAAATGAGACACGATTTGTATAGTAGCTGAGATGGAGCCATTTTGACTACAGGTTTAGTCGGTTTTGATGAATCACTGTGCCTGCTGCTCTGCGGAAGTGGTTCTGCTGGTAAAAGTGTTTTAAAACTTGAGCACACCCTGTTCCAGCTACGCCGCCCACTGCCACGTTGTTGTCGTGGGGCTAGGGGAAGACTAGTGGCAGTTTGATTAAACCTCTTTATAAAAATATCGCATGCATCAACAATTAAAGGGTAACTGAACAGTACTACTTGGGGCCCTATGTACATTAGGCTAGGTGGGGAGGGGCTTGGGAAACAACGAAGCCAGCCTTCCCCAAACGGGATGACGCTCTCGGACTAGAGCAATCTTGAAGGCAGGACAGCAATCTCACAAAATACCAGACCTCGACGACGTTTGGTCAGACACTGTCTTCGTAACGCAGGCTTAGCAGTGTGGCATATCTCATCTCGCAGAGGGCCCCAGCTCAGGGAGGGGGGAGGCTACGAACAACCTGCTACAGGGGAACACGGCATCTGCCTCAGGCTACCAAACCTCGCCTGGGTACATAATTGCTCAGTCCCTCGCTCAGGTGCAACTATTTTCCTGGTTCTCGAAATTGGATCCTGAGAAAGCACTGAGATAGATCACGAGCAGATCAAGAGGACTAGCCTCCTAACTCGTTTTGCCCGGGCCAGATAGCAGTGGCTGTGATGCCAACTCGACCATGCGCTGAATCACCGTGTTGCGCTATGTCGGGCTCCAAAGAAACGGGAGTTATTTGTCAGTGCGATGCCGGCAACCCTGCAGCAGTAGCAGCCTTAATACAATCGACCACTCACTAATTAGACCAGTCGGTGTAGCTTCATGCCTGAGTCCTATTAGAAGGCATTTAAACTCCGGAACAAGAAGTAATAATTGCCCTGCCCTATCAAGTTTTTGCTAAAGCCATACTGCCCTCTACTCATAATAATAATAATAATAATAATATTGCACTTGATAAAGCGCCCTCAGAGAACTTAATCTCTTTCTAGGCGCTTTACATTTGCTGCAAAGTGATACGCAATAGAATAGTAAGTAAAATCATGCTTGAAAAACAAACAAAATGAATAACATGGTTAGGGGTTACATGCACTGGGTCAGCATGCAAATGTGGTTAGTGGCAGCATGAACAGTGTCAGCACGCATAAGCACATCGAGGACGAATCACAAGGACCCACTAAATGCTGTCCTAAATAGGTATGTTTTTAAGTTTCTTTTAAATGTGGTCAGGTCAGGGGATGTTCTGATGCAGGTCGGGAGGGAGTTCCAGGCTGTGGGAGCATACGAGCTAAATGCACGGTCTCCAAAGGATTTAAGGTTTGTATGAGGTATTTCTAGACTGTTGGATTCCGAAAAGCGAGTGGTACGATGCTTTGCCTGATGGGGTAGTATCTCTGAAAGATAGGCTGGAGCCATAGAATGAAGAGACCTAAAAGTGAGCGACAAAACCTTGAAGTCAATCCGTTGCTTGACTGGTAACCAGTGCAGGTCGGCGAGAAGTGGAGTAATGTGGCAACTGCGACGCTCACGACAGACAAGCCTAGCTGCAGAGTTTTGCACCAGCTGCAATCGCCTGATCACACATGCTGGTAGGCCAGTAAGCACATCTTATCTTATCTACTCAGGCTTGGAGGTTGGTTGATGCAGAGCCCAGCGTCTACAGTCAGTTCAGAAGGTGGTGCTAGAGGAGGAGGATAGATGAGTTAGTATTTGTGACGGGTGTGCAAGAGCAAGGGAATGAAGTGTCCTAAAAACCTGAGGAGTGGTCATTGAAGTCGATTCGCTGCCTGATGGGAAGCCAGCCCAGGTTGTAGAGAAGTTGTTTGAAGTGGCAGTTGCAGGGTCACAGGGTCAGGCTAGTACAGCTCTAGGTTTTGCCCGGCTATATGCATGTTACTGCACAGGTAGGAAGACCTGCAATAGGAGGTTACAGATGTCTAGATGAGATGTAAATGCATGGACTAACTTTTCTGTGGTGCCTCTGTCTAAGCATGCCCAAGCTTTTGCAATATTACATAGCACTGTGTATGCAGACTTGACTGAGAGACACACATTATGTGGCCATCTGGTGAGAAGTCATTTTAGAACAGGACATTGCCTTTGGATGCTACAGGAGAGATGCCGACCACGCCAATTAAAAGGGTGAGCAGATTTTCAAATTTCTGAGGGCAACCACCAGATTTGCCCCTAGTTATTGGGTTGCTATTTAGTTTAAGAATGTCAGCTGCCATCCATGCAAGTGCAAATGTCAGCAATAAAAATTGTGAGGAAGCTGACATAATCTGAGGTGTTAAAAGGTCAGGAAGTATCAAAGCACAGACAGAGCTGAGTATGATATGCATGGAAATGCAAGTCCAGATAGTGCTTCGCACTCACGTCCACAAAAGGAAAAAATATAAATCGTTAACAGACGTGGACGAAGAGCAGATCCCCGGGGCACATAATGGGCTGTGAAGCTGGGGAGATCTCATTGCCGAACCAAGCTGCTGGTACTGTATCCTTGGTTTCCCGTGCCTAGCAGTTTTTTAGTTGCCCTGATTGTTTTCCAGTATAGTTTGAGTTTTAGCTGTAGAACTTGGCTAAACAGGAAATTTTTGGGTAGCATCAGAAAAGAGACCATCAGTGGCAACTTGGTGCAAAGTGAAGTGAGATGCTAACCTGGAGTGAACTCATTTGTTTGATTGCGGTCAGAACCAGTGGGGCCTGATTTTTTGGCCGTGTTGCACGTACTCACACCTTCGGTTATATAAATGGTTTATAAACGTGATTATGAGTGGCAACTGTGTCTAGAGAAATAGGGCAGTGTGTTATTGAGGAAGCACCAAGTATAGTATCACGTATAAAAAAGTGAGATTCTTAATACCTACATACTCTTCCAAATCGATGGCTTCTTGCAGGCTTCTGTTGGTTTGTGGTAAGTAAAACGTAGAAAACTAAGAAACTAAGGATAGCTCAACTATCGAGCCAAGGAAAAAGTTGAAAAGAAAAGCAGGTTACGCTATTGACTGCGTACTTGACCTAGGTCGTCTTCATTCTCTCATGCAAAGGCACTCGTGAAACCTCCGGGTTCGGTTCCCCTTGCAGTAGTTCTTGCTGCTGCTCGAGTTTCATGTTTGGTCCAGGTGTAAGATACTTGCTTTTAACGACCAAGGTCGCCTGTTCAAGCTCTGCAGCACGTGTAAAGCATCTGGATAGACTTTGTGGGCGCGTAAGTTCTCTTAGGGTGCTATGCAAATGACTTATATATACTTTTATAATGGTTACCTGGGATGTGCATGTGACCTATCCAGCCAGAAGGTACTTCAAAGCCCAGTATTATTAGAGTACTATTATCAGTATTATTATTAGAGTATTATTATCGGAGCATTAGCAGTAAAAGCCTCCAGGGTGGTTGCACTTCACGACCCTGGGTTGTGGGTTCGAGTCCTGCAGCAAGGAATCTTTTATTGCCAACTGCTATCGGGTGATAGCCTCTAGGGTTCTTCTGCCATTATATAGGTGAGGCTGGTTGATCAGCTAACCTCTACTTTACTTTTACTTCACCTCGCTTCAACAGATACACCTCAATGGTTAAAGTATTGGTTTAGAATGCCAAAAGTGCTTATTTATATCCTGCAGAAGTTGAAAATGTTTTCTGGTTCTCCTTCGTGTGCGCGATCTTAAATATTTAAAATGTTGCTGCCCAAGCATGGATTGGTGATGTTAGCGGTCATGTGACATTAAGGGATGTTGTGATGCCTTTCGTCTGCACGATGCTATCAGGCTTGACAGTAGTCAGTTGAGCTCCAATGTACTGTCTACAAAGATTATCCAGGCTTCACGGCATCCGTGAGAGTCTCAGTCACCCTACTGTTACGATTTGGCTCCTATCTCCAGCCTTGCCTGCTTACATGCTCAACTATCGTCTTGTGTCTACTGCTTTCTGCTTTTATGTATCCTTTGCTTGTATGAATGTTGGTGTGCATCATTGGTAAATTCATCACCTTACTACCTTTTTGTCACGTGCCCTGACTGTAGCTGTCTTCATTTGGGTGTCGACATCATTGCTTGTTGGCATCAGTATCCTTCTACATTTATCATCGAAGTAGCATTGTCTCGTACATGCAACTAAATGCACATGCTGACGACGATGTTTTTGCCGGTCTAGGAGAAGATTTACCCATGTTCCCAGTTGACCAAGAGGTGTTGCATGGCTATACAGAGCGAGTGGAACTTGCTCGGCAGATCGACTCCCTGGAGCACAGGTCGGTGAAGGATGTGAGAACCTAATGCGCCTTACTTATGTGTACATGCTGCGATTTTTCGGTATGCTTGCCGCAGGACTAAATGCCGTTAAAATTTCGCTTGGAGCTAGGAACGATCCCACGACTTCTGGGTTACCCGTCCAGTTTATACTGTACCGATTGAGCTATCGATACCACCGAGTCGTGACTTAAAATGTCTGCTTACAACCTCAAGCCGAACGTAGTGTGTGTGTGTGGCCACAGTGCATACTGTCTTTTGTTTGCATTCGATGTGGACTCCATATGTACACGTTGGCAGCCTCCAGCCCCCACCCCATGGATGGATGGTAGCACAGCTTGAAGTCCTCTCCCCTGCTCCGGTATCGTGTTATTGCTTTCAAATCTTGTCTCGGCTTAATATTATTTGATAGCAGACGATAGTCCATTCTCAAAATTAGCCTGCTTCTCTCATATACCTTCTAATGGATTCTGGTAATGCCATTACTAAACGACCTTTGGCTGGAAGGCCATTTCAGCTCCCCAGTCTAATCTGCCTACTCACTACGGTAAATGGCATTACAAAAATTTAGACATACAAAGAAAGGGTACTGCCATTAACTCGGTCCCATCCCGTCTAAACTTCGGTAGCATCCTCTAAGTCTTATCCGAGTCTTACCCAGGGGTGGGTAAGGTGCTCGCTCTTCACGACTCAGGATGTGAGTCTTCAGTGGGCGATCCTGTATTGCTCAGTGCAAGGGGTGGTGATAGCCAGCAAGGCTCTTTTGCCACTATATAATGAGGCTGTTGAATCCGTCAACCTTTAGCTTGTGTAATAAGATACTTACAGACGGGTGCACAACTTGGCTAGGGTTGTTTGTCATGAGCATCTTAACTGCTAAATCGACTATTTTTCTCTGACCAACGTTGTCTCCTCATTAAGCAGCCTTTTTACTTCAGTGCCCTGCCACTCACTTTTAGGCATTCTCCATTCTCGTACTCCTGCTTTCCTACCAGAACTGCTCCTCAGGCCTCCCCCTTAAACCACTCACACTTCTAACTCCCATCATTGGCTGTGCCTCTATAAATCCTGAGATCTTTAAATAAAATTAAAATAAATCCTAGCTGATAAATAAATATAATATAATAAAATAAATCCTAGCTGATAAATAAATATAATACAATAAACCCTAGCTGATTAAACGGCCTCTTTTTGTATAGCGACAGAAGAGCCTTTACGGCTATCACCACCGCTTGCAGTGGCGATAAAGGATCGCCCACCGCAGGATTCGAACCCACGACCTCGGTGCCGAGGTCGTGAAAAGCAACCGCCTTACCTAGTGAGCGATCCTTGGGGGATGCTACCTTCAGTTCGTTCTCTGCAGCTGGAGCTGTGCATGTTTTTATCACTAATCAGTTTACATGCATGCTTCCGTCTGAGCCTATTTGAAGTGATCAAGCTTTAGTTATCTTAGAGCATTTAACAATTCTTCTGTTGTTATTTTTCGTGCATTTGGTCTGTTGCGATGTCGCCTGTGAGATCAATGTGTAGCATCTGCTTGCTATCTATGCCTGATTCGATGATTTCTTCTCGGCAGAGCTCGTGGTTACCTCAGCCTATTTTGAGGGGATGGGTGTTTATTTCTTACATTGCAGCATGATTAAAAAGAAAAAGACTAAAGACTGGTTTACCAAAGCTGCAGAGGAGGCCGACATTCTCCTTGATGGCATGTATCCTTTTGTATGCCATCGATTTTGTTTAGTTGTAACAACTACATGCATATCGTGTACTGTTTGACATACTTACAGTGGACGGGGTTACCAAGAAAAGGGAAAGAGCCAAAATTGACACGATATATCACGACACCTTGCATGTAATCAGTAAAGCTTCACTGTGGTCAGCCGTCGCCCGCTTTTTCAACCGGTCGTGCACGATGTCGATCTAGTTTGCCGTGGGAGCTGCTTGTACTGCTGTATCGCAGCTGTGAGACGCCTAGTGCAGCAGCGCCGAAATACTTTTGTTTGAGTGTTAAACCTCTACTTGCTTCGCTGCTACTGTTTGGTCTGGCCTGCCTGCCTTAGTTCATGTACTGATCGTAGCTGATGTGTGTGGGCCATGCAAAGGCTGCTGTTGGTCCTTATAATTTGCATCTAGCGATCACAGTGATGACGATGACACCCACGTGGTTGATGCTCGCACCAAGAACAAGCTAAAGAGCATGAAACAGAGTCTTACAAATATGTTACGAGTGCCTGTGAATGTAGATAAGTTTTGTGGCAAGTATCCGACACAGTCAGGCAAGCTTGTTTTGCCAGTATCACAGCAAAGAGGTGAGTGTCTTTATTTGTTAATTAATTCTGGCAAACTTTATTTAATGAAGAGCTGTTCTGTTTGTGCTCGTTTCGGTGCGCCTTTGCACTGCCTCACCGTGTGTGCATGCGTTTATGTAGAACGTTGGTTTACATTTGAGTGCAGTTAAGCAACGTGGCTTATAATAATAATAATAATAATGCACTTCATAAAGTGCCCTCCGAGAACTCAATCTCTTTCTAGGCGCTTTACATTTGCTGCAAAGGGAAATGCAATTGAATGGTGAGTAATATCACGCTTGATAAACAAACAAAAGGAATAACATGGTTAGCGGTGACATGCACAGGGTCAGCATGCAAATGTGGTTAGTGGCAGCATGCACAGTGTCAGCACGCATAAGCACATTAAGCACGAATCACAGGGACCCACTAAATGCTGTCCTAAATAGGTGTTTTAAGTTCTTTTTAAATGTGGTTAAGTCAGGGGATATTCTGACGCAGGTCGGAGGGAGTTCCAGGCTTTGAGAGCATATGTATCTCTCCTGCGTAACACCGACATGGTCTTTATGACTTTGTGGAGTTACAGACGGAGATACATTACATTACATTTGTTTTGATCCCTCCCAGCCTTCGAGCACCTCGAATGCTCTCAACTCACTTGCTGCATGTATTGATGACATCCGCACGTGAATGGCAGCAAATTTTCGTAAACTAAACGATGATAAAACTAACTTACTAGTTATGGGAAAATCCAGTGTGATTCAGAAATTTGGATGGCTGACGCTCAAAATTGGCTCTGCCAGCATATCTCCTGTTGAATCAGCTCGAAATCTAGGTGTCATGTTCCAAAGTGACCTCACGTTAGACGACCACATCAGCTCCACAGTCAAGTCTGCCTACTTTCAGCTACATAATATTGCTAAAGTTCGGGCTTGTTTAGATAAGGATACCACGTCTAAGTTGGTCCATGCATTCGTGACATCCTGTCTCGAATTCTGCAACTCACTGCCTACTGGCCTACCGGCATGTGCAACCAGGCGATTACAGCTGGTGCAAAACTCTGCAGCTAGGCTTGTCTGTCGTGATGTCGCAGTTGCCACATCATACCACTTCTCACCGACCTGCACTGGCTACCAGTCAAGCAACAGATTGACTTCAAGGTTTTGTCGCTCACTTTTAGGTCACTTCATTCTTTGGCTCCAGCCTATCTCTCAGATCTACTCCCCGATCAGGCCAAGCATCGTACCACCCGCTTTTCGGAATCCAACAGTTTATCAATACCTTGTACATACCTCCAATCCTTGGAGACCGTGCATTTAGTTCGTATGTAATGTAATATATCTCCGTCTGTAACTCCAAAGTCATAAAGACCATGTCGGTGTTATGCGGGAGAGTTTTGTATAGCGCACTCACAGCCTAAGCAGTTTTCGGTATGCATTCGGTACCCAACAGACTTCGTCTCATGCAACAAAGAGAAAGTAGGAAGCATAGTAGAGTCAGGATAGCAGTTGAGGTAGTGAGTAGCATAGAAGTAGCAGCTCAAGACCGCTGAAAAGGATGTGCCATAGTCGGCAGAAGGAGAGTAGTTGTCGTTGCGTAAGAGTCGTGGAAGCGAGTTCCACAGTCTAGGACCTGCAGAGCTAAAGCTTCTGTCGCCAACTGTCTTTAAGCGGAGGAATGGGACAGCTAATTTATTGTCCACACGGGACCTGAGGGCGCAAACAGGCTGAAACTGATACAGCAGTTCAGCTAGGTACGAATGAGCCAAGCCGTGGCCGGCCTTGTGGGTCAGCGTAAGAGCTTTGCTCTGTACAAAGGTACAACTGAGTGTAATCCGCATAGAATTGAAAGCCTAGATTGTGCTTGGCAATCACATCAGCAAGAGGGAGAGTATAAACCGTGAAAAGAACCGGACCTAGCACGGAGCCCTGAGGTACCCCATATTTTAGAGGTACCTCGGATAATCTTTTCCCATTCATGTCAATACTCTGGAATCTCCCACTGAGATAGGACCTGAACCATTGCAGAACAGTGCCAGTGATGCCCAGGCGAGATGAGAGGCGTTCTAGAAGAACTTTGTGACCGATAGTATCAAAAGCTGCCGAAAGGTCGAGCAAAACAAGCAGAGACACTCTACCCATGTCTGCATTCTTAAGTAGGTCGTTGTACACCCTAAGCAATGATGGCTCTGTGGAGTGATTAGCTCTAAAGGCAGACTGGAAATTACTAGCAAGGTTTGAAGTTGTGATATATGAGTTCAACTGGTCCGCCACGACCCGTTCCAGTGTCTTTGATAGGAATGGTAGAAGGGAGACTGAGCGGTATTTGCTCTAGTTTTGTTGGTTTAGTGTCGCTTTCTTGAGAAGTGGCCTGACTACAGCTTTTTTGAAAGGTGCTGAGACATGACCTGATTCTAATGACATATTAATAAGGTTGTTGTTCAAAGCTCCATTGAATATAGCACACTAGTAAAAGGGTGCTGGATGTGTAAGCCGATATATAAGCAACAGCCTAGTCATATCGACGGATCAAAAGGAGACTTGCTGATGGTCTGGACTGACGACTTGAGGTAAGAAGTGGTCGCTCCTCCTGACCCGGTTACAGCCACTGTGGAGAGTGCGACTGCTGTAACTTGCTTCGAGACGGTTACCGTTCAAAATTTGCGTGCACAGCGAACCCAACACGAGTAGGAAAATAGCCGTCTCAATCGTCTCCTCCTACCCAAGGCGGTCGCGAAGGGACCAGGCCCGCTTCAGATGACTGACATCTTTCAGCCGCCAGCTGCACAAGTAGAATGGATAGGGTTTCTGGCTTTTGGACAGCTTGCCGCTCGCAAAATGCTCTCTCTCTCTCTCTCTCTCTCTCTCTCTCTCTCTCTCTCTCTCTCTCTCTCTCTGACTGCAGTTCAAGCTAAAACTTGTTCACACTTGGCTGCATGGATTGACTTGCCATCTGATACTGTTTCCGTTGAGCGCCAATTCAGTTGCATGTATCGGCTACATCTAGTCGGCTCTCAGCTGCCCCTTTTCTAGTCCTCCTGTGCTGTTGTAGTTCAGCTGGCAGTCTCAGATTTGGTCTCAGATTCGGCAAAACCTAAACAGCATTTTAATTTTTAGTGACCATATGGTTTTCAGCACAATTGTGCTGATAATGGCTTGTGCTGCCGCACCCTACTAATTTAAATCGGGCACAGTAAACATTTTTTTAGCTGAGATCAGCCTCTTTTGTATAGCAGCAGAAGAGCCGGAGAAGTTATCGTCTTCTTCCATTTGGGGTGAGATGGCAACAGAATTTCTTGAATGAAATGACGACACAATTAACTTACTACTTATGGTCAAACCAAGTGTTATTGAGAAATTAGAAAAAAATAACCCTCAAAATGGGCTCGGCCAGCATATCTCCTATAGCACATGCACGAAATCAGGGTGTTCTGTTCCAAAGTGATCTTTCTGTAGACGTCCACATCAACTCCTTAGTCAGGTCTGTGCCTACTTTCAGCTATGTAGCATTGCAAGAATTCTGGCCTGCCTACACAGGAATATCAATCAAAGTCGGTCCATGCATTTTTGAGATCAGTTTTGACTTCTGTAACTCACTACTCGCAGGTCTTCCGGCCTGTGCAATAAGTCACCCACTGTTGGTCCAAAACTCAATAGCTCGGCTGTCGTGAACGTCCCAATTGCCGCATTACACCACTTCTCACCGACCTGGACTGGCTTCCCATCAAGAATCGTATCGCCGGTTTCTTCACTTGCTCTTAGGTCTCTTTATTCTCTTGCTTCAGCCTATCTATCAAAACTGCTTCCCAGGCAGGCCAGGCATAGTGCCACCCGGTTTTCTTACTTTAGGTCGGTTAGCTATGCCTCAAACCAACCTCAAATCCAATTATATCGTGCCTTTAGTTCGTATGCTCCCAAAGTCTGGAACTCCCTCCCGAATGACGTCACAGCACACCCCCTGACCTGACGACATTCAGAAAAAAGCTAAAACGTACCTGTGTGTCTTACAGTATTTACTTAGTCCTTGTGGTCTTTTGTGTGCTTATGAGTGCTGGCACTGCATTTTATCACTAATCATATTGACGAAGTCCCCTTTCCGCACATGCAAAGTGCCTCGAAAGAGATCAAGTGGGGCAAGATACAATGTCTTATTACTATTAATATATATATATATATTACTTTACTATTATTATTATTATTAAGGATTGTCTGCTACAGGACTCGAACTCATGACCTGGTTCGTGAAGTGCAAACATCATATTCCTGGCCTAAGATCGGGCAGGGCCGGGCAGGTCTGCCAGCTGGGTTGACTTGGCTGGGTTTAGATAGTGCCACATCATCTAGCACGGTTGCTAGACATACCTGTCACATTTGTATAGCTGGTTCTTAATGAAGTTAGTGTTTGGTGGTTATAAACATACCTCTTTGCTATTGCTCTGCAGAATCTCTGTGGCTGCTGGTTCAGCTGCAGACCTCGGTAATTTGCTTGCTTACCTTCGAGGCCTACTCGTTGCAAGACTGCTGCTAGCTGCATTGCTGTACCGGTATGAGCAAGTCACCCATGATAGGAAAAATGTGAGGGTCAGTTGATTTAACAGCCACATGTACCCGACTATAGCGACAGAAAAGCAGCAGCGTTTATCATCCAGCTGGCAATTAGCGATCGCTTACTGCTGGGCTCGAAGCCACGATACGGTTCGCGATGTGTGAGCACCACATGCCTGTGCTAAGATCTAGGGATACTACCACGGCGTGTCTATCCGAGCAATTTTTGCACAGAACCATAGCCACTTTATGCCCAGGCATTATCAGCTCTGGTTCAATTATCCAGCACCTTCTATTGACACATCCTTGGTCAACCAATGTATATTTGATTCCGGCTGTTGTCCTCTGCTTGCTCTGTCACTTCAAATTCCCTCTTTCAGCAGACGTTGTGGGTACAGCAGGGCAGTTTGCCATCGTCGGGTCAAATGCAAACACCCAGTGAGTGCATTCCTAAATACATAGTCATTTGCCTGTGCGAGTGTGTGTGTGTGTGCGAGTTTGTGTGTGCGAGTGTGTGTGTGTGTGTGTGTTGTGTGCTCGAGCTTGCTCTCTGCGTGATCATGCACTGAGCTTCATTTTGCATCCAGATATTTTCTGTGCCTAATGTATGACCATTCGCCGTTGCACTAACTATATGCCAAGGTAGTCGTAGTTGACCTAAGGCAAGCTCAAGAGTATTACTCGGCTGACAGCAACGGTCTGTTGACCACTGCATTCTGAAAGCATCCGAAGCGTGCACCTAGCATATCTGCCGTGGTGCGGTGGCCAGCACAGCTTCTCTGCTTGGTGGTGGGGGGAGGGGCTGGGGGTCCGGTCTGTCCGGTTGCTGGCAGTGCCTCCTGTAGCTGGGCTGTGGCTGCCACGTCGACTATTTGCTAAGTGTTTGCCGGTGTTTGCATGCATTATCCGCCAGGTGGTGCCTGGAAGGACTAGCAACAATGAGGCTGTCTTGCATGTTGTGTGAACAGCATGTACTTGAAATTCAAATCGGTTTCAGGTGTCGGCAAAAAGAGTGCACTGTCCATGGTGAAAAGCAGGAGTTCGAAAAAGAAGATGGCAGATTGACCGAACTCGATCTACTCAATCCACCCACCACCCTCACCGTGTTTGCTGCTAGATTAGCAGCAGCCACTTTCCGGGTTGGTGTGCTTCGACAGTGCACACCCGGTCAGCCTTGCAGTGTGACTGGGGCTACTTTGTGACACTGCAGTGTCTGCGTTGCAGCGTGGTGTGCAGTGTTACTGCTGACTGTCGCTCGTCTATGGAGCAACAAATAATTTGTTGCTTGTGTCCAGCTAATTGTAAATTGGTAATATCTTCCAATCTTATTGCTCGATGTGCCGATGACAGAGGGCAATCGTTATGGAGGGCACTGCATCACGAAGTATACCGCCGGGCAAACATGAAGGCACGTGAGCCTAAAATTACAGCATTGCCACCAGTACCAGATAGAAACATTTGAGTAGCCGGAAGTTCTCGTGGAACGAATCTATTGTAACACTGCACTATTTGTATGTGTTCTTGCCAAATACATATTGTGCACTGGTCATACTTGGCTATTAGCCTATTTTTTTAGTCGAGTTTTATTATCGGAGTAATAATCCTACTCTGCATTCTTCATCCAGCGATTGTGTGCGAGGTACAGACAGAGAGAAAGTTAGGACAGCACCAGCATAGATCGAATTCTACGAAAGTGCTGTGGATGCAGCACACTCCCGGTTTAGAGGTTCATACGCTCTTCGTATGCCTCCTGAGCCTCACGGACGCGACCTGCCGCGATCGAGTACAACTTAGATCAGCTGCTTGCAATGGCTTTTTCTAGCGTTTGTGTACGAAGGACGAGTCAGGTTAGAGTCGGCACAATGTCAGCTAGGTTGATTCTGCAGACTTGGCTGAAGAATTAGCACCCGAGGTGTAGATGTTCATCGTTACTTTGTATGCCTCCAGTGCCGGTCAGTGCAGTTGAATGCCCAAGCCGAGTTCAAGCTGACAGTTCGCCAATATGCAAACTGTCAGGTCGAGTCGGGTTTTGATCAGCTGGTTGTGTTTCTAGCTCGTCAAAGTTCCATGCACATCCTAGGTAACTGTGTCTCCATCGTAATGTTTGTTAGGACACGCTTAAGCTAGCTCAGCTTCATACCATTTAAACTCGGTCCCCGGTGGGTGTCACGTTGCGGTGATGCTTTCTTGTCCCCTTGGAACATGTTTCCGTTTAATAAGTGACTCTACAACAAAGAATACTGCGTGAATCAATGTTCATTCCACTAGATGTTCAAGCGGCATCGGCCGTTTGCAAACTGGTTAGGAGATGGTATTACATTCCTGCCAATGCTTTTGAACGAATAATCAAATGTGGGATAAAAAAAGGTTTACCTCTAAAAAGTAATGAGCCCATGTCAGATGAGATGTGGAGGATGACTTGTGGTTTTGCCGGCTGTTCATCTGCGTCATATTTCTTTTTCTGCGGGACGTCAATGATGTTCTTGCATCGAAACATAACTGGCCGCTCGTGTGCTGCCACCTCAGGGTCTGTGAAGGCAGAGACAGGGACGAACCTCTGGGTGGCCAAGTAGGGTGGCGTTGCGTCATCCGTGGGCATGCACGTGTAAAAGTCGCGTGGGTAGCAGTCCTTTGTGTTCAAAACGTAGTCCTTCGATGGAATTTTCGGTGAGAAATTCCACTTTCTAAAGTCAATCTGGGGCTGGGCTCTCGATTCCTGTGCAGAAGCAAGCTCAGCATATGCCTCAGCCTCTGCGTTGCTGCTGATTGTCGTCAGCTGTCGATTGGGACTGATACTGCTAGCTCGTTGTTTGCCTGCTTCAGATTGTATCGGCTGCTGTCTGGCCGGCAGCAGGACAGCTGCGCCCGGTGCAGGCGAATCTTTGCTCTGGAGCCTACTACTGTTGCTCCCTTTTATTGCTGGCATGCGTTCTGTCTGCTTGGTTGGTGAAGTGTCTGCCCCTGTTTTTGTGCCAGCTGGCCAGGCCGAGTCGTTGCTTGTGTGCTTGTGAGTTCTATTTAGGCTCATCGTGTGCAACCAGTCGTCGTATGCTTCTTTCCCGTAGAGCTCCTTTGTACGGTCCTCGGGCATGTTCTCGTAGTCGCGAAGCTCTTGTATGATGCGTCGGCGCTGCAGTCTTTTGATCTCTCTGGCGACGTCGTCTTTCTCCTGATGCCATTGTTCGGTTGCAAGGATCCTGCAGGAAGAGAAGATTTTAGGGCCATCGCCAGCTGCTTTTCATCGCTTCAGGCGGATTTCCGCGGATACTAGCGCTAAAGAACGTCTCGACAATCGCGCTGCACACCTTGCGCATTGCCTGTGGCCCCAAAGCTTGGCCAAATCTAACGGCGTGTGGCCACGGTAGTCTTTTGAGTTGATTGTGGCTCCAACTTCGATGAGTAACTTCAAACATTGGACATGACCTTCGCTTGCTGCCTGGTGAACCGGCGTGACGCCGTCATCATTGGTGCTTCAACGGAAAAAGCTGCGTATTTGTACAAAGTATCCGAGCTGGCATGGTGATTGCACCAAAGGCAAACGTGAAAGAATTCATGTCGGTGGTGGGCAACAGGTCACAACCAGAGGCCTGCCTAGATGCGTCCTAATTGTCCTGTGAATTCTCTGCTACGCTTGTTTCATTTCAATATACGTAACTCAGCTGTCTCGAACATGTGCATGGATTGTGCCACGGTGTCCAATGGTCGAATCGCTGCCATCTTTGGTCTCGGTTTGAAGTTAAAGAGCCCTTGCTAAGAGAATGGCTGAGTTGAGAGCCTGAGACTTCTGTTGCATTATCCGTGCTGCGAAGCTTCGAGAAACGTGGTTAAGCGTTGTCCGGATAGTTTCTTAGTTATCGTACGTCTCAAGATTTGCATATAAAAAATGACACGTGGTCGGAGAGTGAAGCCGCTCACTAGTTTCAGAGGGCAGCAGATAGTATGAGTACCTCCTGCTCCTCTCTGTCTCGTACAGCCGTCAGGTCAACATCGAATAAGGTCTCGAAACTAGCTCGAGAGCTCCCGACAACAGGCCTCCTTCGTATCGTAGCTTCGGGGTGGTTCAAAGAAATAAACCGGTGCTGCGATACATTTATCCAAGGCCGCGTGCGTGTTGCAAACTTTCTTGGCCCTAGTACATCATCATTTTGCAGCCACACTCTTACAAAGTCTTGGATTAGACTCTGACTGCTTACAGCAGATCACATTTCGGCACCACGAAGCTGCCAAACAGACTTGGTGTGTCAGAATCTCTGCCAACTTGGATAAAGCAAAGGCGAGTACAACTGAATTATTCTTCAGATAATTATGTAGAAAACATGAAGCGGTTGGCGTTCACTTTGCGGTCACAAGTGCTGCCAACGCTTCTGCTGCATGTTGCAAGTTGGAAGCAACTGGTGGTAACTGAATGGTCAAAGGAAATGGAAATGAACTGTTTTTACCATAACTCTACAGTTTATGTCAAACTTAATGTATGGGACATGGAAAACATGCATCCAGGAGATGTACATACTTTTAACTTTGATCCTATTTTAAGAAGCGGTATTGTGCCTTGTGTTTTAGTCAACCGTGACCTCCAATCGCTTCAGAAATTTACCAGGGTTTCTGCGGATAAAATGGTTTTACAACGATAAATTTCAGTAAGAAAGTCATATGTAGTCACCTGTACCACCCCCTGTGGTCTTCATTGAGAGAATTCTTAGGCCAGCCGCCACTAATGTCTTTAATGCTTCATTTGATAAATGTGCTGTTCCTAAGTCTTTCAAATTAGCCATCGTTCGATCAGTACTAATAATGTCTGGGTTGGATTCTGAGGTCCTAGCACACTGTCGCCCAGTTTCCCTTCTTTTTTTGTCCAAGATCCTCGAAAAGGTTGTCGGTAGTCAGCATGTCGAACACATCGACAAGAATAAATCCTCAGAACCATTTCAGTAGCGACTCTCGAGAGGCACTGATCCACTCAAACTGGTCTCTTGCGTGTGGCCAATGGCATTCTGATAATCAAGAATGGTGGTAACATTACTTTCCGTGTCCTGATCGATTTCTCAGCTGCTTGGTGGCACTGCTGATCGCAATAGCCTACTTGAACATTCCATCATACCAAACTATGAGACTTAGCTTCTTTAATTAATGGTAGTGTAATGGGATCGTCATCGCTTTCTCGGAATTATGTTTCTTCTTTGATAGCTGCTTGATTTAAAAAAAATTGCACACCAAAGACCGCTTCTGCAGCTTGTCATTACGTCCGATCCATATCAAAATTAGTGACTCGCCAGCACAAGATCGTACTAGCTTGTGGTTTCTTCCGTAAATAGGTTTTGGCTGGTACATCTAAAAAAAAACTCATTAAGCACCTACAGCTAGTGCTGAATAAGGTTGGACGGCTGATCAACAAATCAATGAGGTTCAGCCATATGTCTGCTTTGCTAAAGGAGCTGTGGTTACTTCCGGTTGATCAAATAATGCAGAGCAAAATGTTCTTCGTACCCGGTTTGAAGTATGTATGTATGTATGTATGTATGTATGTATGTATGTATGTATGTATGTATGTATGTATGTATGTATGTATGTATCTCCGTCCGTAACTCCACAAAGTCATAAAGACCATGTGAGTGTTACGCAGGAGAGTTTTGTATAGCGCACTCACTGCCTAAGCGCATTTCGGTACGTATAAGTGCGTCACCAGTTTCAGCTTCCTCGTGCCCTCAGGTCTTCTGTAGACTATTAATTAGTAGTTTTCTTATTTTACTTAAAAGACTATTGGGGACAGAAGCTTTTGCTCTGTGGGTAATATACTTTAACTCAGTTTCACAATTATTGTGCACTGACATTTTCTATCCGCTGTTTCCGACTGTAGCACATCCTTTCTAACTATACTGCGCCGCTACTTACATGCTTCTAACTCTCTGCTGTGTGAGATTGGGTCAGTCTGTTGCGTTTGATGAATTCTTTCGGTTACCGCTAGGACACCAAAGGCCGCTTAAGCCTTCAATGAGCTAGAGAAAAATCTCTGGCGTAACACCCAATTATTCTTTGCTGCTTTGTGGAGTTACAGAGAGAGAGAGAGAGAGAGAGAGAGAGAGAGAGAGAGAGAGAGAGAGAGAGAGAGAGAGAGAGAGAGAGAGAGAGAGAGAGAGAGAGAGAGAGAGAGAGAGAGAGAGAGAGATGCACATCAGAGACTGAGAGTAACAGTTATCAGAAGTAACACTTATCAGAGGTCAGGGAAATGCATCGATCGGCGCAAACGGTCATTAACCACGGAGCTCACCACGAATGATCAGCTCCTTTGGAGAGGAGATACTGAAGACATGTGTAGGCTCGCTTCCCTGTCTGATTACTAACTGCTAGATGCACTGGACGCCATCCTGTAGAGCTTGGTAGATTTACGTCCTGTTTGCATTTCTCAACGAGAAGCTTCAGGCATTCCAATCGACCGTGTAACGCTGCTAAATGAATTGCTGCGAGACCCTAAATGACAGACAGCAGAAGCAATAGCGCATTCATCGGGTGCAGTCAAACCATTGCTTTAGCATCACATTTCTATTAGAAGGCACGAATACGCCGCCAGTGACGGGGAAACGGGCTCGTGTAGCCATGTGTACGTACGTTTTGGTCGAAAGATATTTGCTTGGCGTGTCTCACGCTTTGCCGCAGCCATTCGACGTCCCCTATTGCTGCGGCCATGAATTCATCATCAGCTATTGTCTTCTCCTTGGCAATTCCGCCGATCTTCTTAACCTGCTTATTCCCCGCTGCGTTCATAGTTGCTCCGTCCAGCCTTCCGGGTATCCCGCCTACGGAACGGACGACGTTGCCGGTGGCAACGACTGCCACTGGTCGCTCTTTGTTGATGGAGGTAGTCCGACACGCCCCCTGCCTACCTCGGGTATGAAGTGTGTGCGGTCATACGTATGGCTACGCACCATATTTCTATAAAAGATTACAGCAGATATAAAAAAAATTGTTTAGATATGTTCGGTTTGTTTAGATATTAGGATTATGATATGCATCACCCTGTACGGCCCATGCTGGCTCAATTGCAGAGAGCTGCACTTCGCGGCAAATCGAAACTCCATTTTCCCGTCATATGCCTACTTACACCCTACATTTCTTAGCTGGCTAAAGCATGCTACATAACTCCTCATTTTCAACTGGCTTTATCAGGTCCGTCATGAAGACAGCAGCTTTATACTGGCCATTTTCTCGTCTCAAATATGGCAGGTGCAGGATTATTACACCAAGTGCTCAAGTAAAAAATAATAATAATACAATGTGGCGCCCTCAGAAAACTAAATCTCTTTCTAGGTACTTTAAATATGCGTTAAATTTTGCATGGTAATATGATGACTTATAACATGTACAGTGCCAACATGCATAATATGGTTAGTGGTAGCATTCAGTGTTAGCACGCACAATAATAATAACAATAATAATAGTAATAATAATGCATTTAAATAGCGTCCTTAGAGAAATCAAGCTCTGTCGGGGGGCACTGTACATATGCTTCAAAGGAAGCCAAGTCGCACGGTCAGTGGAGCACACAACAAAGGACAAGTCGCAAGGACAAGGCAAACTCTGTGAGAAACAAACGCGTTTTAGCTTCTTTAAATGTCGTAGCGTCAGTCGGGAGTGAGTTCCTAGCTTTCGGAGCATACGAACTAAAGGCACGGTCTCCTAAAGATTTCATGGTTCGTTCGAGGCATGTGCGTAGCTAAGCGATTTGAGTCAGAAGAGAGGCGGTACGACGCCTCGTCTGGCTGGTAGTAGATTTGATATGTGGGCTGGAGCCAGAGAATGAAAGGACCTGAAAGAGAGCGACAAAATCTTGAATTCAATGCGCTGCTCGATTGAGAATCAGTGACGGTCGACGAGAAGTGGTATGATGTGACACCTGCGACGCTCGGGACAGGTAAGCTTTGCTGCAGAGTTATGCACCGACCGTAAGCGCCTGCTTGCATTGGCCGGTAGATGCGTTTAATTTGACGCTCTGGCGGCACCAAGCGACGACACGGAAACACCGAGCGAGCTTCCGCCAACGAGTATTTGGCTTGAACTCACAGCGCAACAGCACACGGCCACTCCCCCGTCCGCGCGTCCCAACTCGTCTACTCTCTACGTTTGGATGAGCACATTCGCGGTCCACCCGTCCAGCCTTAGTGCTTATCAGCGACAGCTCATCATCGGCGGGTTGATGGACAGCGCCTACGTGCCGGCTTGTACCTAAGCTGCTACGTGCAATAGCTAATCAGAGGTAGGTTAGAGAACGACAGCTGCGTACCGGTCAGCGTCCAAGCCGCAACGCGAAAGCAGTGAATTACAGAAGTCGAGACGGAATGTCACAAATGCATGAACCAACTTGGATGTGGTAGCCCTATCTAAGCAGGCCCGAATGAATTCTTTGCAGTATTGCGGAACTGAAATTGCGCAGAGTCGACGGCGAAGCTGATGCGGTCGTCTAGTGTAAGGTCACTTTAGAACAGGAGACCTAGGTTTCGTGCAGATTCTACTGGAGATATGCTGGCACAATAGAATACCCGGCCGCGAATAACTACATCCAGACTATCCAGATAGTCGAGGTGGAGGAGCTGCTGTATTTCGTTGCTTTTAGTGCTCCCAAGGTTTCGTATTAAAGTGAGTGCTCAGCAGAAACCATCCAGTGTTCAATGTATCGCATAGTTACAGGTTTTACTATCAGCAAGATAAATGTGCTGGCAGGATCCAGGTGCGTATACCTCGCCCTGGCCAATAGCGATTAGCTTGAGTAAAAAAATGAAAAGTAACAATTGCATCATCATGGCTATTTTTTGCAGAGCGATAAGCGACGTCATCAACGTACATAATAATAACAATGCACTTGATAAAGAGCCCTGAGAGAACTTAATCTCTCTCTAGGCACTTTACATTTGCTGCAAAGGGAAATGCTATTGAACGGTGAGTAAAATAATGTTTGATAAAAAAACAAAATGAATAACACGGTTAGGGGTGACATGCACAGGGTCAGCATGCAAATGTGGTTACTGGTACATGAGCGCCTTGCGTAGCTAATGCTAGCCGTAGCGGCGAGTGGCAGTCGGCTCGTCGACCCGTGGTAACAATAATAATAATACATTTAATATAGCGGCCATAGAGAACTCATTCTCTTTCTAGGCACTTTACATTCGCTGATCAAAGGCTGGAAGGCTCGGTCGGCTCAAACCTCGCTGAGCGGCCGTGGCAGCTGTTAAACGACCGTGACCGTCGGCTGCTGTTTAATAGGTTGGTCTGTATTATGGATACGGACGTGACATGCTAAGGTGTGAGCGCTCGTCGTCGTTGCTATGGTTTTTGCAACCGTCAGCATACCTGCGTGCATCGGTGTAGCGCCGCCTACAAGTAACTCGCCGCGCTACAAGGTTCAGGCCACACCGGTTTTTGTCGCATGTCGGCTGAGACGAGCGCTGTTACGAGTGCTGTGTTTGCGGCCTAGTTCTAACCGGACATGGAAGCCGCACGCCCAAAGACACAGCTCTGCATGCAAACAAAGCGCAGGCTTTGATTTCGAGTAACTGCCAATCAACGCTTCTCTGGTTTGTCGTGTATAGTTACGTGTTGATAGGACTTCGCGGGTGGCTCGTCAGAACAGGTCTGTGAAAGGCTTGGTCAGTCAATTCCACAAAACTGATAGAGGCTAGAGACTGCAGGCTGGCGTACTTGTGTCTCGTAGTGTTGGTTTTCTTTTTGCAAGCCTACGGGATATGCACGTGTTCTTACGCTTGCTTGCTTTGCGATTCCACGAAAAGCTTAGTTCTCTCTCTCTCTCTCTCTCTCTCTCTCTCTCTCTCTCTCTTTCCCAGGTGAATCTCTGTCTGTTTTTGGAATGAAAATCGCCTCGCACCTGCGACGCATTGTCTCATTAGCGCTTGAATCTGTCTTCTTTTCACTAGGGTCAATGTGCAGGAGCTCTTCTGTCTGCGGTTAATTTCACTGCCCTAGCCGCCATTGCGGCCGACGATTGCCGTGTCGCACAGACCGCGAGACGAGCTACTTTACGTGACTCGCCGTCGCCTGCATCTATCGAAGCGTTACCCCTACTCGTCGCTCATCGGCTTCAGCCGCGTTGATTGGTTCGCTTGCCTTGCCTCCTGGACGTGCTGAGCCGTGCGTCGTCGGCGGCGCCGGTGGCGCAAAAAACGGCGACCGCAAGAAAGAGCTCTCAGACGGCGCACTGGCCGGGCGCACGCTGTCGACGAGTGGCCGTAGCATCGTAATAGCGATGTTGTCAGCACGCAGAAGTTGCTGCAGAAAATAGATGCAAATGCAAGACAGCGCGACGCCTGCGTGTAGTACGCACGCAGGCGTCCGCTCTCGCTGGCTCCAAATGTTGCAGATGCATCAACCGCTTCAGTCATTGTAGCACGAGTGCATTGTAGATCACGCAAGCATATGTATTCGCTCCTCCTCTCGCCCTTCATTTATATTTATATATTTCATTTGTGTTGTGCCCCAAGAGAACTTGCTTCACAAATGCTGTCCTAAATAGATGTGTTTTCAAGTTCTTTTTAATGTGATCAAGTCAGGGGAAGTTGTGACGCAAGTTGGGAGTGAGTCAATCAGTGAATTGATGAGAAAGAGAAGATTATAAAATTAATGAATAAATATAATTCATTTATATAGCGCCCCAAGAGAACTTAAACTCTATTCAGGCGCTTCACATCTGCCTCGGGGCTCGAGCCCACGACCTCAGCCAGGCATTGGTCGGGCCGAGCACCTTAACCGCTGGACCAAACCAGCTCGTCGTTTCTCCGATTAAATGCGTCCAGCAGTTCTTTCGTATGCCATCGCGTCGTGGGATAGGAGACTGTTCGCTGAAGTAAGCGCTGCATGTTTTTCTGGCGATCGGGTGAAAATACAAGTGACGTCATCGTCGTTGGCACTATTGCTCTTTTACGCCTGCTTAAGAAGCATGCCGAAAAAGCTGATCTCCAAGGGCAGCTCCTTACCTAATTCTGTGTAGGAGTAAAGCTGCTATTTTAACTCTGGAGAAAAAACATTTCTGTTGAACCCGGAAGTGGCTCTCGTGACCTCCGACGCAGCAGGTTAGCGTTCCAGCACTGGACAGACAGCACGGTGGCTGAAGCTTCCTCCGGCGCCGGCCGCGCATTTATGAGTACGAAGAATTACCACGATCCACTCTTATTGAGCGGAAACCAACCGGAAATCGGCGGCATAGCACTCAAGTTTTGAGTGATTTTCTGGTACGCGGTCGTTATAACGTACCGCACGAGCGA